>JAGKTI010000795.1:20163-40113 GCA_018397915.1 Birgus latro | reverse complement strand
TTCAGTGATGAATTATGCAAGCCCTGCTTGGGCTCCTAACCTCACTAAAACACACTACAACACTCTTCAGACCATACAAAACAAGGCCTTAAAAATAATCACAAGCTGCACAGCTACTCCACCTACAGACCACCCACACCAAGAAACCAAAGTCCTCAAAGTCAAGGATCATCTAGACATGAGAGGCACCCAAACTCTTGCTGCAGCCTCCACAAACCCACAACATCCACTACACTACATGGCAGCACATCCACACACACCAAGGAACATCAAAACAATACCCAGCACACGATATCATACACAAATACTATCATCTCTTCCCCACTGCCCGCCTCAGACCAGCTTCCAGAAGCATATTCATACTCAAATCACTCGCCGTTCCATTCAGTCACTCAAAGACAACATACAGCTGCATGCACGGCCTCCTGATATCCATCCTTCTGAATCCTATCTCCCCCGTGAGAACAGGGTCCACCTGGGCAGGCTGAGATGTGGACATCATCCAGCCCTCTTGAGTTATCAGAAGAGGCTGGATGACTCCGTCGCTGATGCCTGTCCAGGATGTAACACAGCACCCCATACTATTAAGCACATCATGGAAGACTGCATTGCACACAATCACCTATGCAAACAACACAACTTACACTCCTTGAGAGCTCTGTGGGAAAGCCCTGTCTCTGCCATGGCCTTCCTTAGGGACTCGTGGCTGTTCGGCCAGACTGCCTAGGGAACAACTACTACTACTACTACTACCAAGATGATTGAATTATTGAAAAATTGGAGGCAGGTGTTCCGAGGAAGAAGATAATGGAAGATTTTAGTGTGAGCTCATCCACTATATATGACCTTAAGAAAGAGAAGGCCAGTTTAGTGCTTAGGGTTGACCAATAATACTTGCTATACACTGTAATTGCAATGGGGTGACTGACCATGATTGCTAGAAACTTTCTAGCAGGTTTTCCCGGTCATCCGGCAGTTTCTACTCTTTTGGCACCTGCTTGGTCCCGAAGATGCCAAATGAGAAGACTTTTACCGAAGTCTTCCCTAAGTTCAGTGCACTTTGTTGAGCCTCCAGGTATGCCTCATTAGTATGGATGACTCCATCGTCACACTGAAAATGGTGATCTCACAGGTATGGGATTTCAGTTTTGGAAGCAGGTAGACATCAGACAGAGCCAGGTTGGGTGAGTAAGGAGCATGAGGCAACAGTTCAGATGCAGTTGGCTGCTTCACCCACTGCCACCTGTGCTGTGTGGACAGGGGCTTTGTCTTGAAGCAACAGCACACCCGTTCGCAGTTTTCCTCTTTGATATATAATACTGTACACAGATGCCGCATCGTGCTTTGCCGCACAGGGCCAATGTACATCAAAAGCACCGCCTTATTGGGAAAGTTGTCGGTCTGAAAATAAACAGTGGGAGTCAGTGGGCAGAGGGTGCAGATGCTGACATTTTCTGGCCATAACTTTCTTAGTATTGCGTGGATTTCCTTATGTGATGGTTTATTTCAAAGCTTATTAAATATCCTTAAGTAATATTAAATGCACCTTTTCTTAGTTGTTCCGTGTTTGCAACAAGTACATCTCCAAAGCAATCCACATAAACAACAAAATGAAACATGTACATCTGAGCCAACTGCAGTGAATTTATTGCTGAAATCTGGCAGCAGTATAATATGACTCATGACATGCATGATGTTGAATACTTTTTAGCATCGTTTATAATATACGAATGATATGATAATTGAAAAGGTGTTTGATAAAGAAATAAAAGAATGACTGTGAACATATGTAAATTATATGCCAACATATGAAACTTATATGGCAACATAGTAAAATATGGATATGTATAATGGAATTTAGGGAGTGTTACTGTTGACAACTTATAAGGACATGATGAAGCAAGGAAACACTCAGTTACAGTTGATGAATTCAAGAAATCCCTCTCCACTCAGGTAGTTTGGCAATATGAGTGAATTATATATCAGATTTTAGGGGAAAAAAGAATTGGAAGAAGTATCAGAACCTGGGAACACAATTCCCAGATTTGGGGGGGGTGGGGAGGTCAAAATATTTGCAGAAAGTTTCACAGAAATTTTAAAGGCTTGATAGTTAATGACTAGAATCTTATGAACTGAAGTAAACATAGAACTACAAGTCCCCAAATGGGCTTGGAAATGTTGAACCTCTGATATTGTTAGGTTCATAGATGGTTAGGATGTATTTGGGTAGTCATTTCACCAGAAAATACACTACTGTGACCCAACATTGCTTTTCTGGAGTATATACACTTCAGACATATTCACCATGCTCTGATTTTGCTTGCATAATGTGTGCACAATGCCATCCCAACAAAAAATTGCAAGAACAGACAAAATTGGGGTGGCAAGGGCTTTCTTGACCTTTACCTTACGTGGTTCAGTACATGAGGATCTGAGTATTGTTCGCTGATTACCATAATGAAAGTGAATTTAATGCATTGTGATTGTGGTACTGTCAGATGTTATAGTACATATTATAAGGTCAGCCGTCATTCACATTGACTAGTTTGTTTATATTACAACTAAACTCAGTGTGGAAGTACTGCACATCTGCATGCATCAGTCTGAGCAGTGCAGGACTATATGACGCTTGCTTTGATTTTAGAGTACAAATTGTATATACAGTACTTACCCATGAAAAGTCATTCCCTGTTGTCTGGTGCCAATTGTTTGCTTGTTAGTGTAACGCTGTGGGCATTTCAGAGAAGTTAAAGGCAATACAATTGTTTAGTAGACCACAGCAGACTATGTGCATTTGACTTTTCCAACATGGCAGCCAAGCTGATGCGCATTTAGCCTCCCCGTATGGTATCAATGTTTATATATCTGTGGTTTTTCTCTCCATTTCTCCTTGATTGCTTTTTTTTTTTTTTTTCAGCCATCGCTGTTCTGATGCAAAATATGCCCCATTAATGGTTTGATGCTTTTGCACATAGTCAGTCATGAGAACTCTCACAGTGTCCCAAAACATTGAGGCCATCACCTTGCTGACAGATGCCACTTGCTTAAATTTTTTTGGAGGTGTAGAACTGTGGTATTTCCATTGCTTGCCTTGATTCAGGTTCAAAGTAGTGAACCTGTGTGTCATCCTGGGTCACAAATCTCCAGAAGAATTGGCTGGATCAGCCTGGATATGAGCCTAAGGTGTCCCTGAATTTTCTAGTCTGGTCACCTTCTGGTCTGGTGTCAACACTCTGGGCACCCATCTTGCAGTCAGCTTTGCTCATACCCGAGATGTTACTCAGAACATTGTGCACTGAGCCAACACTGATGCCCATGGTGTTGGCTATCTGTGTCTGTTGCACAGACAGATGTCTGTCATTCAAGGCCATGTGGTGAATGGCCTCTGCTTGATTGTCCATGGTCAATGATTTGGGGTGTCCCGACCATGGGTCATCTTCAGTGCTCTCCCTGTCTTGCTTGAAATCAGCAGCCCACTTCTTAATAGTGAAATATTCTAGAGAGGCCTAAGCACGTGTGTTGACCATATCTTCATGGATTTCCTTGTGGGTCATATCCTGCTGTTGCAAATTCTTAATCACAGCTTGGGCATTTTGTCCATTTTTGGGTAACCAACCAAATTTCAACCAAAGGAAGACAAAGCTTTGAGTTTTTGTGTATACAGCAGTCATATAAGGCTTTATAGTATACAGTCATATTTAAAAGTTGTGGTTTTGGGCTAGGCCAAGAATTTTTTTAAGGACCCACATACATGGGTTACAGTGATACATAACTGCCACCTGCACCAGCAGACAGTGGATGTGGATGTGATGTTAATTTCTCAACCTGGGTATATCTCTGTGTGACAAAACCAGGAAGGTTGAAGGCTTGAGTGAATTGATGTATGGTCCATTTTACTTAATACTCGGTTGATAGTTTCCGTACATTTATGTTCTCTTCCTGTTTCTGGATCCAGGTCACCTCTTATTGATAGGGACATACAATACTTTGGATGATGATGATGATGATGATGATAATGTATCTGAATAATAAACTCAAGCTGTTTATGTGTGTGTATGTCTGCATTTGTTCATTTCTTTCACGAGCATTAGGTTCCAGTGAATGCCAGAAAAAAAAATCCCCCCCCCAAAAAAAGACGATTGCACATGTTGTGATGGCATGGTTTTATCAGAAATCACAACACATGAAAATATACAAAAATAATTTTTATTTATATTTTGGTTAGAATTGGTCATTGTGGACTCAGTAATGGTATGGAAACACTAAAATAATGGTACTGTATTTGGAAACATTTTGTGATAGAAAGGTTACTTTTTTACTGTAGTTCTGCTAGTTTTTGCAGGCAAGCACTAATATTATATATATTAAATATTTTGTATGTTTTTAGTATGCCTATTTAATTGGACATCAGGGTCATATTTCCTAACATTCCATCAGTTCTGCTTCACAACTACAGAATGCTTTCATTTTCCTCCCTGGCCCACCATATCAAAGTCATCCATGGATTGAGAAAAATACCAAACCTCTGTCAGTTAAGGAATGCTAGCCACCAGAGAGGAGTAAAAAATACAAATATTGGAAAATCTGATGAACTCATACCGCTAGCCCTACTTCTGCTATTCACTACCAAAGTATAATAACCACTAGAGAGTAGTGAGAGATAAAAATGATTGAAAATTTGGAGAACCTATATCATTTACTGATTTCTTGTTTAGGTCCAGTAGTCACCAGGGAGCAGTGAGAAGTAGAAATGATGGAAAATTTTGTCATATCTCTGTACTTCCACTTTTCAGGCCCAGAATTCACAGAAGAAGTTGTCTGAGATACCGTGCTTCCGTGAGACGTTCCTGTACAGCATCAGCTCTGGTCTGGGTGTAGGGCTGGCCTACTTCCTGGCAACATCTAACATCCGCCGCTCTTGTAACTACGGCATGGCAACTTACGCCACCATCGCTGTTGGATATTGGTCAGTGTTTTACTTTATTATCAGTACCATTAGTATTCTCGTTATTTGAACTTGGCTTAAAATTACCTTCTTTCCACCCTCAATACTGAGTTGTAGATAACACTAGATTGTGATGGTAGTCATGGAAAAATACAGTGGAGAGGATGTTGAGGCATAGTATTGTCTTCATCTGCCACTGAGGTTTGTGAAATATGTTACAAAAGGACAAAAATCTAGGCCAGGTTAAGGTGAAATTCAGCTTCCTTTTGTCAAATGATGTATTTACTCATTTTATTGGCGCTGGAGAGGGATGCCCACATGTGATGGCTCCGATGTGACTGGATGGTGGAGCTGCCTGGTTATACATGTCCCTCAATTCTCTCTCCATCTCCCAAAAGGAGGATAATGGACTGCAAAAATGGGCAGCCTCATCCTGCATTCCACTGGGCTCACATTCAGATGAGCCTGGAGTTGCAACTACTACTACTACTACTGCCACTGCTGCTTATTCTTGCTGCAGTACCTGTAGATAACATTACAGTATTCAACTTAGGAAGGATCTATTGTCATGAAGGGAATAATTAAGGCTATAGCTAACATCTCCATTTCAGGTTCCCGCTAATGTGAATAAAGTCATCTGGTAATGGTAAAAATAATCTATACTCTTTCTATCTTACCTTGGCCCAGACTTTTGTCCTCATGTAGGTTATTTCACATACGTCAGTGATAGAATAAGACAGTACTTCAGCTCTACATCCTTTCCATAGCACTTCTTCATGACCAGCATCATATTATCGTGTAAATCTTTTGTTGCCGTGCACCATTCGAGATGAAAAGATGGCAGTTTTAAGGCAAATTAGAGTAAAAATGAGTGTAATAAAGAAATAAGTGGAGTAAACAGGCGGACATCTTGAGTCCAGCTGATGTCTGTCAAGCTCATCATATCTGTAACTGGACATTGTTAAATATCTATCAATAACCAGATGCCCCAGTTCCACAAGGGGTGGCTACAAACTGGTTGCCTTTAATTCATTTCATCCATTGTCATCAGGCTGCCCTCTCACCATCTCATACACCTCTTCATATCTCTTCACCCCATTCCTCCATCTCATATCTCCCCACTCCATCCCTCCATCTTATCCTTGGTCTCCCCCTCCACCTCACTCATATACACTTTCCAACTCATACTCTTCTTCTGTCATATATCTGTCCACCCCATACCTCCATCTCATCCTTGTTCTCTCCCTTCCCCTTCCCCCTCCACACTATTCACTTGCACTTCTAGTCAGTCTCTCATTATCCGCTAAGGAAGTCTCTTATACTAGAGGTGTTTATTAGGGCTGTATCTATCCCATCCAGTTTGAAAAGTCTCTAAGTAAAATGGTCTTAAGGCAGTAGTAGTAGTTGTTGTCCCAGGTTCATCTGAAATGTGAACCCAGTGGACTGCAGGCTGAAGCTGTCCTACTCCTGCAGTCCATCATCTCCATTGTGGGGAATAGGGAGGGAGGTGAGGGACGTTTGTAGAACTGGGCAGTGGAGTCACCAGGTTACTGTATATCGGTGCCACCACATGATGTTCCTCTGAAGCACCAGGTCAGATGGCAATAAGAATTAATGTGGATGTCACCTGGAATGAAAGAAAGTTGTTTCACTTAAATGTTTTATTATTGGTCTCTTCAGTCTGGTGCTGGAGAGGGATGCCTTCGTGTGGTGACATTAATATAACCAGACAGCTTCATTGCCTTGTTTTACAGATGTCCCCTATTCCCCTCCCTACTCCTCATAATCAAGGATAGAGGACTGCATGAGAAGGGAATGTTCAAACTGCAGTCCACTGGGTTCACAATTTAGATGAACCTGGAGCTACTGTTGCTGCTGCTTTCAGACTCTTTTATTCAGCTTAGACTTTTTCAGAATGCAGAGGTTAAATGTAGCTTTCATTAATATACATGTACCCCTTCAGTACAAGATATATTTCCTAAGTCACATATTTGCCTGGAAGTAGCAGGAATAAAGTAAAAAAAACTCATCAGATTGGAAGGGATTGTTGATACTATATCACCTATTCTTCACTTGCTCATAATTTGCCATGTATGGAGAGGTGGTGCCCGAATCAATAGAGAGGTGGCCTACAGTAGCAATTGACCCAGGTTCAGAATCCAGCTGGGGCAGGGAACAGTTTAAAGATTAGAATTTCATTAAAGCAGACCACTGATCTGCCAAAAGACCTACTGACATGTCGTAAAACTACCTCCGCTAATACCAATACATCAGTCCTGTATGAGACAGACGTAGCATGTATTTAAGATGGACGGTGGGTGTTTGGGCTTAAGTGGTGACATGTGGAAGTGTATGGTATGTAAGAGGACTACTAGGTCTTGGAAATGGGCTGTGAAGCCTATGCCCAGAGCTGGACTCTAAAAACTTGCTTTGAAGTCAAATGAATATTATCTCTTACTTTTAACCTCTAAGGCTGCATCCACATCAAAGACTTACCAATGTGGGTGGAAGGTCTGCATCATTGTACCCAGTAGGTGTTGTCACCTGCTTGTCTCATGTCCAGTGGGTTGTTGGGTTACAGTGATGCAAAACTCCTTCCGCAGCTGCCTATGGTATGGAGCAGCTTTAACTGTGAACCGGAAGCGTGTTTCATTTTTAAGTTGTTTCACTTAGAGATTTGCTTTTACACATAGGTGGTAGGTGAGAAGTTACCATCGACCCTGGGAGGAATTGCATTGGAAGTGAAATATGGCCACAAACATGGTAACTGGCAACACAGTCATTACTCTTGGGCAGGAAGCATTTAGCCACAAGTACTATACCTGAATCAGACTCCAAGCTGAGAGACACTTACAAGGTTACAAATCTTATCATGCATCTCAGATATCTTTTTTTCCAACAGTTTCCAGTAACTGTTGAGAAATAACGAGCTGGTTTTGGCACGTGGTTTGGCTTCCAGTTCTTAGAAAACATTGGCTGTGCCATGGCCAACCTCAGTGTGGGGATGGGTTTTAGAGGGAACACAGCATTGACTCATTTGACTTATTGGAAGTGGGAAAAGACACCACGGAATTGCAGGCGCTATATCACTTGGATGTCATGTAATTCTTCTGTGATCAGGTCTCATCATTTATCATCTTGGTGGGTTGACTTTGTTTGGCAGGTGTATATGAGTTAAATCCATAAAGGAAAATCTGTCTCTCTGTCTATAGCCAGACACCATAATCCCATAAGGGGTGGCCATTTTTCATTCAGTTAGTGTTTTTACGGGGAGGGGCACTAACCCTCCGCCAGTCCCACTTGCTGATGTACAGGGAACGTGTGGGTTGGTTATATGGTTACCACCCAGCGTTGTAAATGGTTTCCTTGCTTACAGGAAACCATTAGGCTAGTCACTCAGTGTAAAGCCACCTGAAAAGGAAGAAGTGTTTTAATAAGCGACACGAAAGATGGTAGAAATAGGAAGAGAGGATGGCAGACACAGAAAAAAATGATAAAGGTGAAGGAAGATGTAGGCAGCACTACATCAGGTGATTGGATGATGGTCACCACCACCTACCACATACTCGTAAAAAGGAAAATGTTCTCCCAAAATGTACAAATAGTTAGGCCTGTAAGTTGGAGACAGAATTCCAGGGACTAGAATCTTGTGCTGGTCATAGTTCTTCCTCTTTTGTGTTTTCTCTTTCCTTATTTTCTGGACCCTACCTCACCCCATCATGGGTGAGAAAAAGTAATGATGATGATGATGCAGTGCTGTACTGTAGTTGACAAGGGTTGATGAATGATGGTGCTTATTTAACACCTTCATACTGGGGGTCTCTCCTAAGCTGAATAAAAATAATCTGATTGTGGAAGTAGTAGTAGTAGTTGCCCTAGGTTCATCTGAAATGTGAACCCAGTGGACTGTAGAATGAAGCTGCCCTTCTTCCTCAGCCCACCTTCCTCCTTTGGAGGTATAGAGTGGGAGGTGATGGTATTCAAAATATATAAGAACTGTCCTTGGGCTGAAGAGGTTCATTACGTTTAATTTATAAAGGCTCCAACATGCATACGTGTGTCAGCCTTGGTCACCTAATGGCGGCTCTCCATGCTGCTCAATATCTGGCAGTCTCCCTGTTTTCAGTCCCTTACCTTTGAGATCACAGTTATTCATCCCAGGTCTTTTTTGGTCTGCCTTTCACAGCCCTACCCCCAGCTTTCACACTTCTCACTTTCTGCACACAGTTGTCATCCCCTAGCCTCTCCACATTCCCATCTTTCAACTCATGAAAATCTTCTGCTTGAGTATCCTCTAGTTTTTAACAACAGCCAATTTAATCCTGCATCATCTTTAAAAGTACTTGGTGTTTCATTCTCTCGGGATTTATCTAGGAAAGATCATGTTGCCTCTTTTATAAAATATGCATCTAAGAGATTAGGTGTGTTTAGCCAACTCCATGCCTTCTTTACCTGTGCACAGTTGTTGACTTTATATATGGGTTTTACTCACCCCTGTGTCTCGACACTCTTATGTGTGGGAAGGTTCCCCACATACAGCTCTTCTCAACAAGGTGGAGTCTTCTGTTTTTCTTTCCTTCATTCTTTCCTCTTCCTTCTTTCTACGGGTGGCTTTATGCTTCTTCTTCAGTCTTTCTTTCCTTCATTCTTTCCTCTTCCTTCTGCCTATGGGTGGCACTACACTGAGTGACAAGCCAAATGGATTCCTGTACACCAGGAAACCATTTACTGTGCTGAGTGGTAACCATATAACCAAATTATGGTGCCTGGTGGCTTACTAATCCTTCTGCTTACACTGTTAATCTTTTCTCTCCATTGGGCTCCTCCGATCATAACCTTATTACCTTAACCTGTCCTATCGCTCCGGTATGGCCTGTGGACCCTCCAAAGAAACACCGCCTGTGGCACTTTGGAACTGCAGATTGGGAGGTCCTCAGGCAATACTTCTTTGATTTTCATTGGAATGATTATTGCTTCCATGGCCGGGAGCCATCTGAGTGTGCCTTTCGCATTACGGAGGTTATTATCTCGGGCATGGAAAGCATACACTCCTTTCTCATATCCTCTGACTAATGCAAGAAAGCCTTGGTTTAATCACGCTTGTTCTAATGCTGTCCGCAACAAGGAGAGGGCCTATAAAAGGTACTGGAGCCAACCCATCCCTGAATCACATAATTTTTATATTTCTGCCCAGAATCGTGCTAAGTTTGTTCTTTGCTCTGCTAAAAATAATTTCATCCGTGCTAAATGTTCTCAACTCTCCAACTTGAATTCTTCTCGCTCCTTCTGGCACCTTGCCAAAAACCTTTCTAACAACTTTACCTCATCATCCTTCCCTCCTCTTTTCTGCTCTGATAGCTCTGTAGCTATTTGTTCTACGGATAAAGCAGATCTCTTCGCTCAGAATTTCTCCTCCAATTCCACGTTAGACGATTCCGGTGCTGTTCCTCCATCACTTCCCCCCTCTGACTTCCTTATGACTGACATTAAAATTTCTTCAGCTGATGTATTTTCTGCCATCATGGCCTCAATACTAACAAAGCATATGGGCCTGATGGAGTCCCTCCTGTTGCCCTCAAAAACTGTGCTTCTGTGCTCCTGCCTAGGTAAACTCTTTCGCCTCTGTCTGTCAACTTGTACCTTTCCTTTTTGCTGGAAGTTTACTCTTATTCAGCCAGTCCCAAAAAAGGGTGACCATTCCCAACCCTCTAACTATCATCCAATTGCTTTAATATCCTGTGTCTCAAAAGTTTTTGAGTCCGTTCTTAACAGAAAAATCCTAAAGCATCTTTCCTGTCACAACCTTCTTTCTGATCGTCAGTATGGGTTCCGTCAGGGACGCCCCACTGGCGATCTTCTCACCTACCTTTCAGGCTCCTGGTCATCCTCCTTTCGGGACTTTGGTGAAAGCTTTGCCATTGCACTTGACATCTCAAAGGCTTTCGATCGAGTCTGGCATAAATCTTTAATTTCCAAACTGCCCTCCTACAGTTTCTATCCTTCTATCTGTGCCTTCATCTCTAGCTTCCTTTCTGGTCGTTCTATAGCCGCTGTTGTAGACGGCCATCGTTCTTCTCCTAGACCTATCAACAGTGGTGTTCCTCAGAGCTCTGTCGTATCACCAACTCTCTTCCTTTTATTCATCAATGACCTTCTAAGCTGTACATCTAACCCTATCCACTCATATGCTGATGATTCCACCCTTCACCTTTCCATTTGGTTTCTGCAACATCCATCTCAGCAGTTACTTCAACAAAAAAGGGATGAGGCTATGGCACACCTAATGTCTTACTTGGGTCGTATCTCTGATTGGGGTAAAAATAATCTTGTTATTTTTAATGCATTAAAAACACAGTTCTTACACTTATCACCCCGACAAAATCTTCCTCAGGATTACCCACTAGTGTTCATTGTCCAGGTCAGTCCTGCATCATCCTTGAACATGCTTGGGGTTTCATTCTCTTGGGATTTGTCTTGGAAAGAACACATCTCTTGTGAAATCTGCTTCCAAGAGATTAGGTGTGCTAAGCTGACTCTGAACTTTCTTTACCCTTGCACAGTTGTTGACCTTGTACACAGGTTATATTCGCCCATGTATGGAGTACAACTCTCATGTGTGGGGAGGCTCCCCACATGCAGCTCTTCTCAATAGGGTGGAGTCAAAGGCTTTTTGTCTCATTAACTCTCCTCCTCTTACTGATTCCCTTCAACCTTTGTCTCTTCGCCACACTGTTGCATCTTTATCTCTCTTCTGTCGCTACTTCAACGGTCACTGTTCCTCTGAACTGTCAGCTTGCATCCCTCCACCTCTACGATGGGCACGTAGTACCCGTCTAGCAACAAACTCTCATCCTTTTTCTGTCCAACTCTCTAATGCAAGAGTTAACCGTTACTCCCAGTCCTTCATTTATGCAACTGGTCATCTCTGGAAATGTCTTCCTCTGTCTGTATTCCCTACTTCCTATGATCTCCAGTCCTTCAAACGCAGTGTGTCCAGGCATCTCGAAATGAATAGATCTTGAATTTGGCTCTCTTTTGTATTGTTTTTACTTTTTCTTGGAAGGAACAGTATGCAGGCCCATGGCCTTTGGTTCCTTCTTCCTTGCATTTAAAAAAACAATAAATAATAATAATAATAATAATAATTATGGCACTCCAGTCGGATCCAGCTGGTGCAGGTTTATATCGAAGGGGTGGTTGGGGTTTATTGCTCACGTAATGCCACTCAGGGTTGAGTGAGGCTAATTACTCTCATATGAAATGTCAAGACCAACTTGCCTAGCCCCAGGCTGCTACACTCCTTATGGGACAACATAGGATTGGATGATGGATGGATGAATGAACTCTCCTTCTCTTATACACTGGCACCCTTAACCCCTTAACCGCAGGGTTGTCGGAGACGCGCCGTACCTATCCCGTGGGGATATTCGCGCTCCGACTGACTTTTTAAAAATATTTGCCAAAAATCAGTTATTAGTCCTAGAATATTATAATAACATATGCATATGGCACATACCTTCCGCTTTCTCCTGGGATGTTTGTTGAGCCTTCATCGACTACTGTAGGACTTGTGGAGACTTCTGAAGTTGGGTAACGAAGTCTCCACTTAACACTTCCCAACATCCCGTAATATGAATACCACTGCCTGATATTATCACTAGAAACACTATTCAATGATTTCCAAGTAGTTTGGAATCCATACTCAAAAAAAAAAAAAACACCGTGAAAGCAATGTAAAATACGAGCGCGTAGGAGCCTCCCACTCGCGCTAGTTCGCCGCTCGTATTCTGTAATTTCTTATTCATATACACACTCACACTTTATTATTTCTAGTACTTTATTACACTTATATATATCTGCAGTCCTTTACCGCTTCCCACACGATGTCTAGTAGGGGTAGAGGTCACAGGGCATTTTACAGTGGGCGCAAAAGTGGCAGAAATGGAGGGGCGCGACTGCAACATGCTTCCACTTTGAAGGATGGCGGTGAACAGAGATGTACGTATCTCGGTAGCCAAGAGTTGCAGATGTCAGCTGCTAATGTATATGCTATGAAATAAGTCGTAGGAAATCTAGACAATACATAATAAATTAGGTAGTTCCAGGTGAATATAAATATCATTCAGGCTTCTCCCTTCCTTTCTTATATATATTTATATTATGAGAATAGGTCATACGGCATATTTCAAGGGGAAAAAAGCAGGGGAAATTAGCGAACAAGTGCAGGTTGGATGTTGCCAAGTGATAATTAGCCAGTTCCAGGTGTATGGCACTATCAATTACCTTATTTTTTTTTATATACTGTATATATTATTTTGTATAAGAATAGGGCATAGGGCTCATTTCAGTGGATGAAATCAGTGGAAAAATCCGGGGAAGATTTGCGTAGCGCAGAGCGGCTGAGCCCCCTCAGTCTTTGCTTTCAAGGGCACACTGCACATCCACCTAATCATTGTCATTTCTTCATGTTTGAGCCTGTGATTATCCCCTTCCTTTACTGCCCAGGTCTCCCTACCTAACACATGCCACATACAAGGATCCCATAGCATGGAGGGAGAACCCTCTCTATGTCAGGAGAGGCAGCAGCTCCCTGAACTTCTTCCAGCAACTCAGTACTCTAACCAGTCCCACCTCCAAAACATAACATGTCTCCTTAGTAACAAAACTCTCCAGACACTCAGGAAACTCACCAGCAAGATTAATTCTTTCACACCTGACAGTATCCACATACTCTTCCCGACACACCACACGCACAAATTCAGCATTATCTTGTAGTCTACCTTTAATACCACAACATCTGTTATGCACCCACATATGAAAAATACTGGATAAGATGAAAATACTTCCCATGCCCTTGTGGCAATTATCTTGTTATTTTTATGGTTTTTTAAAGGGTATTAATGCTACTTTGAGCCAGTTTTATGGAGATGATGGTGTTAATAATTTCAGTCTAACATGTTTATTTTATTGTTGGTACTGCTGGGTGGTTTCTCTGGAACTTAGGAAAAGATATCTATAATTCTGTCATCTTAACTTGGCTTAGATTTTTGTCCTTTCGTTACTCATTTCACATAGTTAGGCCACAAAATAGGACAGTACTGTGGCTCTACATCCTTTCCATCGCAGTACTTCGTGAGTAGCAGTATATTCAAGTAGTTATCTCTATTTTCAGCTCAGAATTCAAGACTGAAAGATGTCAAATTTATGCAGAGTTAAAGATAACAGTCCAGATTGTCAGGGTTAATCTCAAGTGGCAGAGTGCTTGCTAATCTTTTATCAGTTTGTCGAGTGATCGTCAGAAATCCCGCTATCAAACAGATTCGTCACCTATCATGTGGCAAATATCTTCAAGTGCTTAATTGGTGTTGAAGTGGGTGGGAGGGGTCTTTTATGATTTTAATATTTATATCCTTATTGTCATAATTATCATTGTTGCTGCTGCCCTCCTTCTCCTCCTCTTCCTTTTATTATCTCCATCAAGGAGGTTATGTTTTACCTTGCGTTGGTTTGTCTGTTTGTCTGTTAGCAGGATTATTCAAAAAGTCATGAACAGAGTTTGATGAAATTTTGTGGAAGGGTGGGCAATGGGCCAAGGAAGAAATTATTAAATTTTGGGCCAGATCTGGATCCAGACCTGGAGTATCCTGCACGATATCTCCAAACGTTCTCAATGAACTTCAATGAAATTCTGTGGAAAGGTGTGCCATGGACCAAGAAAATTTATTAAACTTTGGGACTGATCTGGATCCAGATCCTTTTTAATGGTGACAGCATTGGCGGAGGTATGCGCCGTCTGAGTGCGTTTAAGTTATTATTATTATTATTATTATTATTATTATTATTATTACTACTACTACTACTACTACTACTACTACTACTACTACTACTACTACTACTACTACTACTACTACTACTACTACTACTTGCAGGGTTACCAGGCATTTCTGGGCTAAAAAGGCTAACACTCTAATCCTCATGCATTTGAAGAGGAATTATAAGAGGTCCAGGAACTTTCTATTTCAGCTTTCGCAGACTAATGAGAAGTATTTCTGTGCACTTGTCTACTATTACCGGTGACCTCAAATGACCTTGGAGGTCAACCTCACATAGCCTGTATCCGAACTGGAGGTCATATGAGTCTCCAAGCCAAAAATTGGGCTACAAGGGTACATGGCGTTGCTCAGGCCAAAAAGGCGAACACTACCAGTGACCTCAAATGACCCAGATCTGAATTTTGACCCACTGAAACCATCCTTGGGTCACCCTGATTCAAAATATTAATGGGTGTGGGGTCTCTGGCCCTTGGTTTTGGCGTGATTGAAGGAACAAACAAACAAAGCAGTACTTTTATATACTTTATATAGCTTATTTTTTTTATTATTATTATTATTATTTTTATTATTATTATTATTAGTAGTAGTAGTAGTATTAGTATTTGAATGGACTCTCTGGTGGGGGAATGGACAAGGTAAGGTTGCAAAGAAAGTGGGTGAAGAGACCAAGGGGAAGACAAAAGGAAATAGCTCCTGTGAGAAGAGTGGAGAAGTTACAAGATAGTGAGAAAATGGCAGAGTATAAGAGCTTAGTGGAAGAAAGATTGGGAAGATATGAGTTAGAGCAGATGGAAGGGGTGGAAGATGTATGTAAGATTTTCACGGAAGAGATAGGCGCAGCGTGTGAGGTGGTTTGTGGAGTGAGGAGGAGATGCAGGGGTGTGCAAGGGACAGCATGGTGGAATGATGAGGTGAAACAAGCTGTGGAACAAAAGAAGAAGGCATTTAGTGAATGGCTAGCGAGCAAAGGTAGGGGAGAAGATGAGAGAGAGAAGAGAGAGGTATATGTGAGCTGGAGAAGAGAGGTGAAGAGATTGGTGAAGGAGAGTAAGATGAAAGTGGATGAGGAGTTTGGGAGGAATCTGACTGTAAATGGAGGGAGAGTATGAAATTGTTTTGGAAGGAGGTAAATAAAATAAGACAGTGTGAGAGGGGATATAGGAGAGGAGTGAAAGATGGGACTAATAGATTGCTGGTGGAGAAGAGAGAGAAATTGAGGAGATGGAAGGAGTGAGAATTTGTTGAATTTAGTGCGAGTATATGTGGTTGGGGAATGGCTGGGAGAAGAAGAGGGAGGAAGAGATCAGTAGGGTGGAAGTAGTGGAAGCATTGAAGAAGATCAAGTTGGGAAAGGCCCCAGGAATTGATGGAGTGTGTGGTGAAATGCTGAAGTATGGGGGTGAGATTGTTGTGGAGTGGATATGGAAGTTGTATAGATTGGTTTGGGAAGAGGGAAGGGTTCCAGAGGACTGGAGAGAGAAGTATGTGGTAACCATAGGGGTATTTGCCTTCTTAGTGTGACTGGAAAAATATATAGTAGAATACGTATCGATAGGGTTAGGCATATAACAGAGGAGATAGTTGGAGAAGAACAAGGGGGGATTTAGGAAGGGAAAAGGGTGTGTAGATCAGATACTTGTTCTAAGATGTTTAGTTGAGAAGTATAGAGAAAAGAAAGAAAGTGTATGCTGCCTTCATGGACTTGGAGAAAGCTTATGACAGAATAGATACGCAAGGTATGTGGAAGGTGTTAAGAATATATGGAGTGGAGGGGAAATTGTTGAGTGCTGTGAAGAGTATGTACGAAGGAGCTAGGGCTACTGTGCAAGTGGATGGTGAGCTGAGTGAGTTCTTTGATCTGAATGTGGGACTGAAACAGGGTTGTCTGGTGTCTCCATGGCTGTTTAATAAATACATGGATGGGGTTGTAAAGGAGGTGCAAGGTAGGGCAGTGGATGTGGGAGCGGCTCTAATGAATGAGGATGAGATGTGGAAGATTCCGGTGTTGTTGTTTGCTGATGATACAGTATTGTTGAGTGAAGGTGAATGGGAGTTGCAAGGTTTGGTGAATGAATTTGGGACAGTGTGTAAGAAGAGGAATCTGAAAGTCAATGTAAACAAGAGTAAAGTTATGGTGTTTGATAGGAATGAAGTCACAGAATGCACAGTGAGATTGGATGGTGAGGATATGGAGAATGTGAGTGCATTCAAGTACTTGGGTAGTGTGATGAGTAAGGATGGAAGTTTGGGGGATGAAATACTTGAAAGGGTACAGTAGGGAAGGAAGGTTGTTGGTTCACTGAAAGCGGTGATGAGAAATAGGGAGGTGAGAATGGAAGTCAGGAAGTCACTGCATGATAGTATCGTGATCCCTACCCTGACATATGGAAGCGAGGCATGGACCTTGCTAGAGGGTAACAAGTCAAGAGTGAGAGCAGTGGAAATGAGTTACTTGAGAGGAGCATGTGGAGTGACATAGGGACAGGTTGACGAATGAAGTAGTGAAGGAACATTGTGGGGTGGATGTGGATGTGGTTGAGAAGATTAGGAGAAATACACTGAGGTGGTTTGGACATGTGGAAAGAATGGAGAATGAAAGTCTATCTATCTATCTATCTATTGCCAGACACCATAATCCCGTAAGGGGTGGCCATTTGACTTTGAGTTATTTATTTTACGGGGAGGGGCACTAACCCTCCACCAACCCACTTGTTGACATGTAGGGAGCACGTATGGTTTGGTTATATGGTTACCACCCAGCGTTGTAAATGGTTTCTTGGCTTACAGGAAACCATTTGGCTTGTCACTCAATGTAATGCCACCTGTACAGGAAAGAAAAGCAGTAAGAAGTGACAGGAAATATGGGAGAAATAGGAAGAAAGGAGGGCAGGCATAGAAAAAGAATGATAAAGTAGGCAGCACTACATCAAGTGAGTGGATGATGGTCGCCACCACCTACTGACTATAAAAGGGCGCATGCAGATGGGGTGGAGGGATGGAGTTGAGAGGTATATGAGGGAGGGGAGAGTGAGCTTGGGGGAGGGTAGCCAAATGGTGGGTGACAGAGCTACTTGGAGACGTTTTGTCTGCGGCCACCCTTTGTGGGATTAGGGTGTCGGGCTATAGATAGATAGATAGATTATTATTTGAGTGTAAAGTGGAGGGAATGTAAGGAAATGTTCTGGGAAGAGGTAAAGAGAGTAGTAGTAGTAGTTATTTCCTAGGCAGTCTGGCCGAACAGCCCCGAGTCCCTAAGGAAGGCCATGGCAGAGACCAGGCTTTCCCACAGAGCTCTCAAGGAGTGTATGTTGTGTTGTTGGGTGATTGTGTGCAATGCAGTCTTCCATGATGTGCTTAATAGTATGGGATGCTGTGTTACATCCTGGACAGGCATCAGTGACGGAGTCATCCAGCCTCTTCTGATAACTCAAGAGGGCTGGATGATGCCCACATCTCAGCCTGCCCAGGTGGACCCTGTCCTCACGGGGGAGATAGGATTCAGAAGGATGGATATCAGGAGGCCGTGCATGCAGCTGTGTGTTGTCTTTGAGTGACTGAATGGAACGGCAAATGATTTGAGGATGAATATGCTTCTGGAAGCTGGTCTGAGGTGGGCAGGGGGGAAGAGATGATAGTATTTGTGTATGATATGGTGTGTGTGGATGTGCTGCCATGTAGTGTAGTGGATGTTGTGGGTTTGTGGAGGCTGCAGCGAGAATTTGGGTGCCTCTCATGTCTAGATAATCCTTGACTTTGATGACTTTGGTTTCCTGGTGTAGGTGGTCTGTAGGTGTAGTAGCAGTGCAGCCTGTGATTATTTTTAAGGCCTTGTTTTGTATGGTCTGAAGAGTGTTGTAGTGTGTTTTAGTGAGGGTAGGACCCCAGGTGGGGCTTGCATAATTTATCACTGAACGTATATATTGTTTGTATACTGTGGTGGTGGTTTTTTTGTTGTATCCAAATGTTGTATGGGTAAGTGACTTCAAGGCATTGAGTCTAGGTGTCAATTTATTTTTGATGTTTGTGATGTGTTGTTTAAATGACATTGATGTATTGTATGTTACACCAAGGATTTTGAGTGTGTGTGTGTGTGTAGTAGGGGAGTGTTGTCTATGGTGAGGTGTGGAATGTGACTGTGTTCTGCTGTCCAGTTTGTGAGAAGGGTCACTGTAGATTTGGCTGGGGCTATTTTGAGTCTGTTTGTGGTGAACCATTCATGTAGTGTGTTGAGGTAAGGTTGGAGGATTTATGTGGCTGTGTTTGCATTTTGGTGTGTGCATGTAAGTGTTATGTCATCTGCATAGGAAGCTATGTGTATTTGTTGTGTGTGGAGTGTGGGTATGTCATGCATGTATAGGTTGAAGAGTGTAGGAGACAAGACAGATCCTTGGGGGACACCATTTGTGAAGTTTCTGATGTTCGAGGACTGACCAGCAAAAGTTACATGTGCATATCTCCCTACTAAGTAGTTTGCTAGCCTTCTTTTTGTGTTATTGTGCATGTTTCGTTCGTTCGTTTTTGAAGGCTCCAACATGCTTGCATGTGTCGGCCTTGGTCACCTAATGGCGGCTCTCCATGCTGCTCGATCTCTGGCAGCCTCCCTATTCAGTCCCTTAACCCTTAAGTTACATTTAATGACCTCATCCCATGTCTTTCTCGGTCTACCCCTCCCCCAATATTAACACCTCTCACCCTCTGTACCCAATTATCCTCCCCCATCCTCTCCACATGTCCAAACCACCTCAGCCTACCTCTCCTCATCACAACACCAATACACTCCAGTCCCATCCTACCTCTCAACTCTTCTATCGTAAGCCCAGCCCCCCCAGGCCTTGCACGCAGGGACGCACTGCACATCCACCTGATCATTGTCATATCTGTACGTTTAAACCTGCGAATATCTTCTTCCTTTACTGCCCAGGTCTCACTACCATACAGCATCACACTCCTAACACATGCTGCATACAAAGACCCCTTAGCACGTAAGGAGAGTCCTCTCAGTGTCAGGAGAGGCAACAGCTCCCTGAACTTCTTCCAACCACTTCTCACTCTAGCAACCGAGCTAACTCCAGCCCCACCTCCGGCACATAACATGTCTCCCAAATAACAAAACTCCTCCACACACTCAAGAGACTCACCTGCAAGTTCAACCCTCTCACGCCTAACAATCTC
>JAGKTI010000795.1:0-19836 GCA_018397915.1 Birgus latro | reverse complement strand
TTATTCCAATTTAGTGTTTGCTGTTCTGATATTTTATTGTTTATTTGAGTGTTGAGTTCTTGTATTTGTTGTATGGTGTCATGCGTATGTGGTGTTCGGGAGTGTCGTAGTGTGTCCCGTTGTCTGATGAGGCCGTGAATTTCTGGTGTGAAATTGGGGTTGTGCCTTTTTCTGTTGCCTCTGGGGATGTGTCTTTTGTCTGCGTTTTGTATAATTGTATTGAAAGTATGCACAGCGATGTTGATGTTTGTGATGGATGTACTGTTTAATGTTTCAAAGTGTTGTTCTGTTTCAGTTGTGAAGGCCTCCCAGTTGGCTCTCTTATAATTAGTGTAAGTGTGTCTGTGGCCAGCTGGGGTGATTCTGGTTTTGGTAGTGACTCTCCAGGAAGTTGTAGGGGCGAGGTTTGAGGAACAGAAGGTGATGTCTGGGGATGATGGGAGGAAGAGGGCTTAGTGTGGGATATGAGTATGAAGATTGGGATGATTGAGTATGAAAAGGTGATCTGTCTGGGTTTGTAGTGCCAGCCCTCTGTCTGTGTCAGGGTTGTTGACATGCCAGGCCAATGCCTTGGCATTGAAATCACCACCCAGGATGATGTTGGGTATGTTAGTGATGTGGTGTATTTGTGGAGAGTAATTGTGTGGTACTGTGGGGGATGATTGGAGGGGAATGTATATGTTGGCGATTGTCATGTGTGATTTGTTACCAGTGCTTATTTTAATTGATTGTATTTCTGTCGTAGTGTCATGTGGGGGGAGAAGTGACTTTGTGTGTGCACTGGTATCTGAAAAGTTTACGGATTTGTGTACCAGGGTGATGAGTCCACCGTCAGCACCGTCGGCCCGGTCCTGTCTGATGGTGGTGAAATTTTGAAATGTAGGTGTTTTTTGTGCTGTGCGTAGTTTTGTTTCTTGTAAGATGGCAATATGTATGTTGTGTTGTTTAATGAATTGTGTGAGTTCTTGTTTTTTTGCATTTATGCCATCTATGTTTAGTTGGAGAATGTTTATGTTATGTGTGCGGTGTGTGTTGGGTGCTGCAGCACGGAGGGGAGGTGGTGGTGAGGGTGGAGGGGAAGGGATAGGAGAAGGTTGTGGTGGAGGTAAGGGTTGGGGTGGATTAGTTTGGGGTGGGATAGGAGGGGTTAGGGGATTGGATGGTGTGGGAAGGATGGGTGGGTTAGGTTGAGTAGGTGTGGGGGAAGTAGAAGTAGGGTTGGTGAGGGGGTTAGTGGGTGGGGGGAATGAACATAAGGAGCAGGTCCAGGTGTTTGTGTAGTCTTTTCTGGGTTCAAGTGTTGTGCAAGTGTAATGGGTCCAGTTCTTGCAGGAATTGCACTGAACTGAACTCTTTGTCTGTTGGCTCGACCTAATAGGTTTTGAGCATGTTGGACATGTGTTTGTTGGTGGGTGGTAAAGAATTAAGCTGGGGAGTGAAAGATAAAAACAGTAGATTACCAGTGGAGAAGGGAGAAAAAGTGAGAAGATGGAGAGAACACTTTAAGGAATTGTTAAACATACAGAATGATCGTAATGTGAGTTTAAATAGCTGGGGAATGGCTGGGAGAAGGAGGGAGGTGAGAAGAGAGGATGAAATCAATAGGACAAAAGTAGTGGAAGCAATGAAGAAAGTTAAAATGGAGAAAGCCCCAGGAATAGATGGAGTGTGTGGTGAAATGCTGAAGCATGGGGGAGAGATAGTAGCAGAATGGATATGAAAGATGTGCAGATTGGCCTGGGAAGAAGGTGGAGTCCCGGGGGATTGGAAGTCAGGTATAATTATTCCCCTGTATGAAGGAAAAGGGGAAAAAGAGGTATGTGGTAATTGTAAGGGCATTTGTCTTCTTAGTGTAATAGGAAAAGTATATGGTAGGATACTTGTTGACAGAGTTAGGGAAATAACAGAGGAATTAGTTGGAGAAGATCAGGGAGGTTTTAGGAAGGGAAGTGGTTGTGTTGATCAGATTTTCATTCTTTGGTCTTTAGTGGAAAAGTTTCTAGAGAAGGGAAAGAAGTTGTATGTGGCCTTCATGGATTTGGAGAAGGCATATGACAGGGTGGATAGACAAGGAATGTGGAAAGTATTAAGAATATATGGAGTAAATGGGAAGTGTTGAAGAGTATATATGAAGGGTCCAAGGCTGCAGTGCATGTGGATAGTGAACTGAGTGAATTTTTCTGTTTGAATGTTGGATTGAATGAGGGATGTGTCATGTCCCCATGGTTGTTCAGTCTGTATTTGGATGGGGTTATAAAAGAGGTACAAGGTAGTGCAGTGGTTGTTAGAATAGTGCTAATGAGAGAGGGCAGTGTTTGGAAACTCCCTGTACTGTTGTTTGCAGATGATACTGTATTCTTAAACGAATAGGAAGGGGAACTGCAAGGCTTGGTGAATGTGTTTGGGAGAGTGTGTAAGAAACAGAATCTAAAGGTGAATGTAGGGAAGAGTAAAGTTATGGTCTTCAAGAGATATGAAGCCACTGAATGTACAGTGAGGCTGAGTGAGGAGGAAATGAAAAATGTGAGTGCATTTAAGTACTTGGGTAGTGGTAAGGATGGAAGTTTAGAGGGTGAAGTGCTTGAAATGGTGCAGCAGGAAAGAAAGGTTGCTGGTTCTTTGAAAACATTGATAAGAAATAGGGAAGTGAGGATGGAAGTAAAGAATTTGCTGCATGATAGTATTGTGATACCAACTCTGACATATGGAAGTGAAGCTTGACCCTTGTTGGAAAGACACAAATCAAGAATGAGAGCCGTGGAAATTAGTTATCTGAGAGGAGCATGTGGAGTTACATGGAGTGACGGCCTGACAAATGAGAAAGTGAAAGAGTGTTCTGGTGTGGATGTGGATGCGGTAGAATGCGTTAGGAGAAATACATTGAGGTAGTTTGGCCATGTGGAGAGGATGGAGAGTGATAGAGTGATGAGGAGAGTTTATGCGAGTGAGGTGGAGGGGGGAGAGGGCGGGGCCAGGAAGAGATGGAAGGATGGAATGGAGAGGTATATGAGAGAGGGGGGTCTGAACTGGGAGCAGGGCAGTGAAATGTCATTGAACAGGACAACATGGAGGCGATTTGTTTGTGGCCTTATGGGATTGAGGCATCTGGCAATAGATAGATAGATAGATTGTTGTCACCTTGTCATGAATATATTAAACTGAAGAATTGCACACACTTCTTGTAAAGGGTCCAAGTTGGGCAGAAACTGTTTCATCTTTTGCAAATAAGTTCCAGCATGTATGTATATGTCCTTCAGATTATAACAACATTCATAGTGGTGATGATTTTGATAATGAGTGTAGTGGCGATGATGATTGGAGAGAGAGACCTTTCATTAGTCTGTATTCACTTTGTTTACTTTCAGGGTGTACTGTCGATACATCTTTGCACAGCAGAAGTTCAACATGGGGCAGCTCCAGTCAGCCATGCAGAAGAAGGCTCTGTATGAAGGCACTGAGAAGGAGAAAGACTTATTAGACCTAAAGAAAGCATAATGGTTAACTACTTCACTACTGTGTTGTATATTTTAAATAGATATTTTAATTGATTCAGTTAGGTGACTTATTATGTGGTTTATTTGTGCTGCTGACGGGAAGTTTTATTCAGCCTGGGAAGGAGCTTGGTACATGGTGGTGTCGTGGGTTAAGGTGCCCCAAATGAATGTGGTCCATAAGGGTTTACATCTAAGGAATGGTTGGAGTTTATCACTCACATTATGCCACTTCAGGGTGACTGAGGCAGTTCACCCTCACGTTAAACATCGGGAGTAAGTAGCCCATCCCCAGGCCCCTACAGCTGATGGGACAGAAAAGAATTGAATTGTGAATGAATGGAAGAACCTCTCTTCTGTTGCTCTTGAGTACTTTCCCTTTTATGGAACTCTTTATTGTTGCCTGCAGGGAGATCAAGGATAGGCCATCATGCTGTGTACAGAGCCACGTTGCCTTTATGTGTTCTTTAGATGCTTGATGGTCTGCTGGGTTAAGGCACTGCAACTGTCTTTGGCCCATAAGGGTTTACATATGAGTGGAGACTGGTGTTTATTGCACACATAATACACTCAGGGTAAAGGAACTGGTTACATACATAATATACCAGGATCAAGAAGCTTATCCCTGGGTCCTTATGTTCTTGATAGGGCAGTACTTGGTTGGGCAGATAGAAAGATGGATGGTTGGTTGGATGGATTGGTGGGTGGATGGATGGATGGTTGGAAGGACCAGTAGTATTGTAGTTAAGGTGGTTAATCAAGGCTGTCTATAATCCTTAAAGTTCTAAAAGCCTTCCAAGAGGTGAATTAATTGGTCTAGTGGTATCAAGAATTAATTATGTGAGGGGAGTGAAGAAGTTAAATTTGTTCTTCCTATCTCCATACAGTTTAATTAGCTTTGGCTTTTTGAACTGGAAGGGTAAGATAGAGCCTTCAAAATTTCTGTCACTGCAAGGATGGTCTTCTAAGCTGAGTAAAATAGACTGGAAGTAGCAGGAATAAAATGAAAATTTGTACTGGTAATTATTGTGAGAAAGTTAAGCATTTCCCAAAGAAGTCTCATAAACTGGATTATTATTGCCTGGTTAATTACAGTCTTATGATATCTGTTCATCTGAAAGAAATCCTCCACCAATTTTATCCTTTACTGGTCTAGATTATTTTTGGACATCATGATTTGATATTTGCAAAAGTCATCCACAGAAAGTTAGTTGATTTTACAGTGTCCAAAATTATCCTGTCATCCCCTTTAAAATGTGAGTGTTGTAGAGTGTGTGTATGTGTGTGTGTGTGGTTTCATTATTGTTAGCCGCTTGTAATGGATGATTATACAGTTTAGTTTCTGTCTCTTCTGTTGATGAAGTTTGTATTGTCTGGGATTCATGTCACAGTTCTTTTAACTGGAAAGGTAAAAATGTGTTTCTAGTGCTAGTGAATTCCTTAGGAAGAACTGGTGCTTTGGGGAAACAGACCACATGATTATTATTGTTATTATTATAATAATAATAATTATTATTATTATGTGGTTGGTGGGGGTGTTCACCATCCACTCTGTTGATGTAGTGCTGCCCTTGGGTGCCTGCCCTTTCCTCTCTTCCTTCCTTCTCTCCATCCCTCCTCTTCTGTCATTCTTTCCATCATTCTTCTCTCTTCTTGTGCCTATGGGTAACTCAACACTGAGCAACAAGCCAAATGGTTTCCTGTACACCAGGAAACCATATACTATGCTTGGTGGTGACCATATAACCATATTATGGCGCCTGGTGGTTTGGTGGGCAGTTAAGGTGCTCCAATTGGATTGAGCCTGTGCAGGTTTCTATGCAAGGGGTGGTTGGGGTTTATTGCTCACGTAATGCCACTCAGGGATGAGTGAAGCTGGTCACTTTTATCTTAAATGTCAGGACCAACTTTCCTAGCCCCAGGCTCCTACGCACCTCATGGGGCAACACAGGATTAGATGATGATGATGATTATTGTCATCATCATTATCATTATTATCACTTTGTTTTGCACTATAAATACAATTTGCTTCACAGAATGGTATTGGAGTACTGTATTACATGTATGCATGTGTATGGAGATGCATATGACAAGAGTTGCACCCTTTCTCAAAATGTTTGGGTCAGTGGAATGGCTGTATCCCACAGACATTATCAAGTGCAATATTATATGAGTTATTTGGATTGTGAGATAAAGTAATGCGTTTCAGGGATGTAACTGATGAGTGGATGGACGTGTGATCCATTTTTACTGGACACTCTTAATAGTTCTCGTATTTCTGTGCTTTTCTGCTCCCACATCTGTATTTCATCTACCTCATGTAAGTGGGAGACAGGTTAGGATGATGATGGTGATATACATACATATATACATTAATACATACATACACTGGTTGTTCTGTAGATTGTCACAAAACCATGTAATAATCTAGTGAGATCTTTTAAAACATGAATAATAGTAGTAGGCAATAGTTGTAGCCCCAGGTTCATCTGAAATATAAACCTGGTAGACTGCGAACTGAACGTAGCCCTCTCTGGCAGTCCACCATCCCCATTTTAGGAGGTGGGGAGGGAACTGAGGGTTTTACTGGGTCTCTCTCCAGCACTATAATCCAGTGAATCAGATTCCTTTACATAGAACTCAAGCTGCATAAGAAAATATTGACTAGGACTTTGCATTTTGTTGGGGATGACAGGAGTTTTGAACATTACGAGATACAGTAAAAGTGTTTGAACTGATGTCCTGTTGTGTGACACTGTGGTCGTACATAATGGAAAGATGACAGCTGTGTTTTTACAGTGACACTTGGGTTGATGTAAATAATTTGTTGATAAAGTCTTGCTGCATTCATGGTTTTTTATTATTAGTATATTCTTGTATGTAATTATCTTTTTATCCTTCCATTCTTGTTGATGTTATTGTTCTCTGTAATTACTGGTATCCATTTATCCTCGCATTCTTGTTCTTGCAGACCCAGCAAGAAGTTGCTCCTTTCTTGCACTCCATTCTCCTCCTTTCAGTGACCAAGGAAGGAGTTTGGGGTGTTTGTATAACCAGGAGAAAAGTCAGTACCACCGCTTGAAGAAATATGTCTCCAGCTTCCCTTATTATCTTTTATACAGGTACCTCCTTTGTGATTCATTATTTCTTTTTCTAGATCCTACCCGCCCTACAGTATTTTGTTGTTATGAAATACAGTTAGGTTAGTGATGATAATTTTTCCCTTTAGTACTGTGATAGAAAGCATTGGGAAAAATACAGTGAGGTGGTTTGGCTATGTGGAGAGGATGGCAAGCAAGACACTAACAAGGAGAGTATATGTGCATGAGATGGAGGGGGAGGAGAGAGAGAGAGGGAGAGACAGGATGAGATGGAGGAATGGAGTAGAGAGGTATATTAGAGAGGGGGGTGTGAGCTGAGGGGAGGGCAGTGAAATGGCAGGAGACAGGGCAACATGGAGGTGATTTATTGTGCCCACCCCTTACAAGATTAGGACGTATGGCTATAGATAGATAGATAGATAGACTTTTTGAACTGGAGGGGTTAGAGATAGCCTTCCCTTTATTATGAGAGGCAATTTGAAAGTTGAATAAATGTGTCTTAAAGTAGTAAGACTAAACTGCCTGTCTATCTGTCTCTGTTTGTCCTTTGAGTTAGTTGTTTTACGGAGAGGGGCACGAACCCTCCGCCAACCCACTTGTTGACATGGAGGGAAGAAACTAACATAGAGGCAACAGTATTTGATTTAAGGAGTATAATGGGATTGCAGAAAACTAAATAATGTGGAGCTGGAATGAGTAGAATATAAAAGACATTTGTGAGGTGAAACGGGCTACTTGGATCACGTGAAATGGGAAGTTGTATTTTCATAATTTTATCACTATCATTATCATCATCGTCATTGTCTTTGTCATCATCATCTTCGCTGTCTTTGTCATCATCATCATCATCATCATCATTGTCATTGTTTTTGTTATCATCATCATCATCATTGTCATTGTTTCTGTCATCATCATCATCATCAATAATCCTCATCATCATTACTCTCCCCTTCCTCCTCCTTATCATCATCATCATCATCATTATTTTTGTCAGATGGATTCACCTGATAGTACTCCACCTTCCTCTGATTTTAACCCCTTCAGTCCTATGACACATTATTCATTGTTTTCCTGTTATAAATGATTTTTGTTTTTTCTGAGCTTCAGAGAAATTTTTAAACTAAGGGGTTGGATACTGCCTTCATTTATCCCTTCACTGCTACAGGTCATTCCTGAACTGAGTAGAATTAATTAAAGACAGATTTTCTAGGAGATATGTGAATGAGGTGGATGGGGGGAGAGGGAGGGAGAGACTGAGGATGAGATGGAGGATGGCATGGAGAGGTATATGAGAGAGGAGGATGTAAGTCAGGGGGAGGGCAGTGAAATGGCAGGGGACTGGGCGACATGGATGCGATTCATTTGTGGCCACCCCTCATGGAATTAAGGGACCTGGATATATCATCACTCACGTCCCTCCCTATCCCCCAAAAGAAGGATGGTGGACTGTGGAAGAAGGGTAACTTTGGCTTGCAATCCACCATGTTCATGTTCAGGTAAGCCTGGGGTTGCAACTCCTACTAAAGATATTTAATTACAGTATTTATTTATTTTTAGTGCACAATAGTCATGGAAGAATTGCCATATTAAATTTCTGCTGCCATTTTTTAAACTGATGTTCCAGTTTCCCCAGATTCACAGTGCCAGTTGTACGGAGAAAACTGTGATATTTTGAAACCCGTCACCAATATATTATGAGAACTTACTGTGTTCTTGTTATCTTTAGACAGCTTTATTGAAGTTGGGAGTGATTTTATGAGCTTTTATCCCTTCACTACTGTACTGATTTTACTCTCACTTTGCCTTGATTTTGTTGCAACTT
The DNA here is from genome assembly GCA_018397915.1 of Birgus latro. Taxonomy (NCBI): domain Eukaryota; kingdom Metazoa; phylum Arthropoda; class Malacostraca; order Decapoda; family Coenobitidae; genus Birgus; species Birgus latro. The sequence goes on along the minus strand of JAGKTI010000795.1, from coordinate 11,422 downwards.
ATTACGCATAGCTCATTGGCAGAAAAAGACAATACTGTACTACCGCTCTACATTGTTTCCACTGCACTTCTAGACTAGCATCATATTCTAGTGTCAATCTACTGTTACAGCTCAGCATTCAAGTTGGAGAGATGGCAGTTTTAGGTCAAGTTTGAATAAAAAGGGTATTGGGTACTCTCCTAATCTGAGTCAAATGTTTGGCAGTAGGAAGAATAAAACGAAAAGGCATCAGAATATCAGAGGAGTTAATCCACATGGGACTTCAGATATCTAGCCACTTCAGTTAGGCACTCCCAGAAGAAAAAGGCTTGGGATTAATGCCTGTCGACTGTACAAAGGGATATTAAGACAGATACTGTGTAATCAGTTTTTTGTCAAGGTCCAGTCCTCTCTTAAAAAACAATACACAACAATCAAAATCACATCCAGGTCCCTAACTGTACTGTGTGGTGAACAGCGACAGTGGGGAATAATTTTACCCAAGAGTCTTGTCATCCCAGTTAGTAGTAGTGGGAGTAGCAGTGTTCAGGTAGTAGTAGAAGCAGTAGTGGTAGCAGTAGTAGTAGTACTGTAGTAGGTGTTGTTGTTGTAGCCCCAGGTTCATCTGAAATGTGAACCCTGTGGACTGCAAGCTGTAGTTGTCATTCTCTAGCACTTCACCATCCTCCTCCTGGGGGAAAGAGAGGGGGTTGACGGAAGTTTGTATAGCCATGTAGCTCCACCACACGGATATAGTGGTGTCAACACATTAAAGCATCCCTCCTCAACACCAGTAATCCAATTGTGAGCTGAATATGCCACCAATGCCCCACCGGCTCTCTCACCACTCCCAGATTGATACCATGAATCCTTGTTATTACAGGTGTACTTGCTTAACTTGCCTTAACCATTTCTTCATCTTGAATACTGGATTATAACATTAGATTAACACTGGAATATGGTACTGTCTTAATCATGAAGAAGTGCAATGGAAAAAAAAAATGTAGAGCTGAAGTATTGTATTTTTCTGCCACTGTGCTGTATAAAATAAGTTGGAAGATGACAACTCTGGGCCAATTTAAGGTGAAAAGAATATAATAGCCTTTTTTAGCATTTCTGTGATATTAGGTCCTCAGTAAAAAAAACACTAAGTAAAATTTCTCCAGATTTTTAGTACTAGGACCTGGTAGAGACACCTTGGGACCCCAGTGTTGAGGAATGTAAGGACCTGTAACCCTTCATCCATACTGGAACAGTATCCTCTACTCGTCTCCCCTCCCCCCACCCCACCCCCCAAAAAAAAAAAAATGCTTATCCTTGTGCATGGGAAGATGATTAGTTTTGTTAAGGCTACTGTAGTTCTTGTTTTATCAAAGAATACTGCACTATAGTCATTACTTATCAGTGTATGTGCTCTGGGTTCCCCTTTGTCCTGGTGTCACATGCACCAGTTTCATCCATACACAAAGCACCCAGTGTGCAAATTTTGGGAGTATGGTTCAGGGTTCTTTGTGCATAGGGTCACATACACCAAGTTTGTACATGCACAAAGTAATCTACACAGATTCCCTGTTTTGGGGCATATCTATACAGTACTATACTAGTGACTTCCAGTGATAGATAGAGGACAGTTTATGTGCACAGATCAGACTGTCCCTCTCTATTTACTGTTAGTACCATGTATTTTATACCCAAAGACCAGGAATGTGATGTATGGTAGTTTGCGCATGTGACTCTGGGCCTTGGCATTTTGGTACCATTGACACCTCCCCCAACCCTCTCCCAGGCCTTGTACAGTACCAGTTGTTTGAAAAAGGTGGGATATTTTTGAACCCATCCCTGACTTAATGAGGACTACATGTTCAGAGGTTATAATGAAGAATTGTTTGTGCAAAATGGAGGACCGCTTGAGATGATGTGTTCGAGCCATGAAAAAAAAGAGATGAAATAAAATGATGGTGATAATGTGAGAATGAGGTGAGTATATATATATATACAGTAGTGTGAAGAGTGATATTAAGGTGTCTGGCTGTAGATCTTTATTTACCACAAGAAAGAAATGCACTATAGTGCTCATATGCAGTCTAGTTCTATTGTTTACCAAGTAGTTTGATGGCAGTGGAGTAGCAACCAGTGATAGTGTGATATGAAGGGCAGAAAGATAAGAAGGACATGAATTTGTACATTTTTCTGGGATTGGTGGGACAGGCCAACAGTCCGTAGCAGCCAATGGAGGCATTGTAATGGCACTGGATGATTACGGTGATGATGATAATATTTCCACTCTGTGGTAAAAACTTCCCAGAAAGCAGTAGGGATAGGAATTATATAACTGAGAAGGCTTTAGGAGTACTTATAGCTGAGAATATTGTTGTTTTAACTACACAAAGGGCATGGGAAGAACTTGGAGAAAAAGATATAAAGAATGAAGGTGCAGTATGTATTAGGAATAAAGATAATTGCTGCTATGGATACACCTAAACTGTTATTCAGACAAAACTGACTGTTCAGGTTGACTGAAGGAGTAGTGCTGTAGTAGTAGTAATAGTGGTAGTAGTAGCAGCAGATCAACCCTGGTCTGTCTGGATGAGCAGACCCACCAACTGCACAGAGTAATTGCTCCTGTTGGGCAGTTCTCTGCAGTGATCCAGTATTCCCTTGTGGTGGACAGTGCCTTGCCACAGCGAGGCATGGGGAAGAGTGTGGAGGTTTGATTCCTGGATATGTGCTGCATTTGCATCTCCACCTGGTTAACAGGGGCACCCCTAGTAGGCACCACATCACCCCATTGTTTGGTTATATGGCTACCACCCAATGTTGTAAATGGTTACCTGGGATGCAGGAACTCATTAGGCTTGTTACTCTGTGCAAAGTCACCTAAGGAAGAAGTATGCAGCACTACATCAAGTGAGTGGATAATGATTGCCACCACCTACTGAAGAAGTGTGAGGAAAAGATGCGTTTGGTCAGCTTTGAGAAATCTGGTAGAGAAACAGACAAATCTGGTTGGCTGAAGGAAATTTAATAATAGGGGAACAGATTCGGTGCAGCTGAGGGAAAAAAAACTTTTAGCTGCTATGAAAGCACTTCAAGTTAAAGCCACCAAGGGCATATGGCCACTTTACCGTTGCAATATCATATTTTCAACCACTGATTGTATATCATTTTACTTGCTGAAGGAGGTGTGTGGCAAGATCTACCACCTTCTTTTGTTATATAAGTACTCTGTAACTTTCTCAACAATAAATATTGCCAAATCAAATCAAATCAACGTTCTTTTTATCATTAATATTATTTAGATTTAACATTCAGTAAAAGCCTTAACTCTCTGGTGAACGTTACTACTAAAGGCCAAGCATGACAGAGTAGAAATCAATTTCCTAATCAGTGATCAAGCATAAAATGGCAAATACAGGTGGAGGTGCCAAAATACGCCACAGTCTCCCCTTCCACATTAACTAAAGAAAATTGGTGGGGTCGAGCGTGGGGCGATGCTCAGCTGTTTGTAGTTCCGTCGACAGGATGGTCCAAAATGGCAGCAAATCTCCATCCTGAGGAAGAATTGGTGAGTACCCCATTTGTCCACCGTAACATTTGATGACGCGGGAGTGATGGCGGAGGGTTTATGGATAAATGGCGGCAGGGAAGCGGTGGGTAAGGCAGGGAGGTGAGGCAGGAGAGGTAGGGGGGATGCCTGCCTAACCCACTGGGGAGGTGTAACACGTAGGGGATAATCAGCGACTTTGACAAACTAATGACGTTTTACTGACAGTTTCCACCTGTTACTTGACCCGTGTTATCCATGAGGCCGGTATGACGCCACCAAGAGTAAGAAAAACGCGACACATCCGGCGTGTGAGGTGCGGAGAGGCAGAGAATGATGTGCCTCTAACTTGTTGCTATGATGCTCTGTTGCAGGATTGAGGTGCCAGTGCAGAGACCTCCACCTCCACCCGCCCTCTTGCACACTAGACTTATACATCTCACACTAATATGCATACTAGTCAAAAATATCCTCACCTTGCAGACTAGCTGGGCACAGTAACCCCTCACTCTGCACGCTCGTTCCATTTCACCCCATCCTGCATACTAGACATACGCATCTTAAACCAAATACACATAATAGATACAATTATCCTCATCCTGCATACTAGCTAGGCTTAGTAACCCCACATTCTGCACACTACAGTAGTTCCCTTTCATCTCACCCCGCATATTAGACTGAGACATCACATACTAATATGCATACTACTTACAGGTTTCCTGCATACCTGCTGAACAGAGGAATTTCATCACTTATCTACCAATTTTACTTCATCTTGTTTATTTAATGCATCTCACCCTTCATACTCTGTTGGAGCAGCACATCTCATACAAGCAAATTTGACACAAACACCCTGCATACTATCTAGGCACACTAACTTTTCACCATGCACACTAGATCCATTTCACTTCATCCTGCTGTGGTACTAAGCCTACACATCTCANGATCTTATCCTGCATACTAAATGTGCTGATCTTATCCTGCATACTAAATGTGCTGATCTTATCCTGCATACTAAATGTGCTGATCTTATCCTGCATACTAAATGTGCTGATCTTATCCTGCATACTAAATGTGCTGATCTTATCCTGCATACTAAATGTGCTGATCTTATCCTGCATACTAAATGTGCTGATCTTATCCTGCATACTAAATGTGCTGATCTTATCCTGCATACTAAATGTGCTGATCTTATCCTGCATACTAAATGTGCTGATCTTATCCTGCATACTAAACTTACAGATCTCATCCTGCACACTAGACAGATCTAGCCCCTGCATGCCAGAAATACAGATCTCACGCTACATACTAGATATACAGATCTCAAGTCTGCATACTAGACATAAAGGTTTCACTTTGCATATTGTACACAGATCTCATCCTGCATACTAAGCATACAGAACTCACCCTACATAGTAAACATGCAGATCTCAGCCTGCATACTAGATACAGTATACAGATTCAGACCCTGCATACAGTACTAGACACAGATCTCAGCCTGCATACTAGACATACAGATCTCAGCCTGCATACTAGACATACAGATCCCTAGATTTACGATGTAGGGCCATAGCATTGTCTCACTGCCTCGTAGCCCTGTGAAATAAGGTGCGAATGGGCAAAAACATGGGCCAGGTTAAGGTGAAAGAATTATACTGTAAGTCAGTTACTTTAGTCATAATGTCCATTTTTTGCTCTCGCTTTCTTGTTTCTGGCCTCCCGCTTCTTAGTAAAGAGAAGAGTGTATGTGAGTGAGGGGGAGGGAGAGACCAAGGATGAGATGGGGGGATGGAGTGGAGAGTAGGAGCAGATTAAGGGTGAGGTGGAGGGATGAATTGGAGTGATATATGAGAGGGGTGTGTGAGTTGGAGGGAGGGCAGGCAGATGACAGAGGATGGGGCAACACGAAGGCAGTTTCTTTGTGGCCATCCTTTATGGGATTAAGGCATCTGGCTATAGTTAGATATGGAATGGGGATAGATTAACAGTGATGACAAAAGTTACCGTACAGTAGGCTCTCACTTGAATGGATCTCGATAGGCTGGATAACAGATATAACGGACACTATGAAGGCCAACAAACTTCCATCAGGTTTAATGGACAGTGTCCATTGAATGGGGCACAATGGGATGCAATACATGTTTCCTGTGCTGTTTACTCCAACCAGGCCTGAAATTATCCTCTCCATCATGATTGCTAAGTTAGGCTATAGTAATACTGTACTAGTTATGAAGAAGTAATATGACAGGGATGTGAAATCAGCACAAAAGAGTGAAATTATGGACCAAGTTAGTGTAAAATGGGTTTAGTTTTCATTTCTAGCACTAGAATATGCCATTACAGTATACTCATTTATTTTCAAATGTGCTTGAAATCCCACCTTGGGGGAGAACCATCAGATATAATGGACTGTTGGCTTTATCAGATTAGGCTTATCTCCAGTTAGTCTGTTATAGTGAGGGTCCACTGCACTTTTATTTTGGGTGTACGATAAGTTTTCCTGGCAGTTTATACATGTAGGAATTTTACTGGCTTATCAGTTCTTTATTTCTTTTATATTTTAACTTGGCCTAAAACTGCCATCCTTCCATATTGAATGATGAGTTGTAACAGTGAATTCCTCGTAACTAAATTATGATGCGAGTCTTGAGGAATTGATGTGGAAAGGATGTAGAGCCATAGCAGTATCTTTTTATGCAACTGATATATGTGAAATATGCTGCAAAGGGACGAGAAGTCTGGGCCAAGTTGAGGTTTTATGCATACAGTACAGTATAGAAATGTTACTGGTTGTTTATGCGTGTATGAATGTTGTAAGTGTTGCTGAGTAGATCTTTTCTATGAATGGCATTGTGGTTTTTATCATATCTTGTGTATGATGATGTTGCTATTTCTGTTTTATTCATGGTCTGTGCAGAATACTTTTATAAAGCAGGATTTTTTTTTTTTTTTTAGCTGGAGAAGTTAGATGTAGCTTTCATTAACCTCACCAGTACAAGAGGTAATTCGTAAGCTGAACAACAATATCTGGCAGCAGCAAGGTGAAAGTGTAAAAGATGTCACTGTAGTGAAAGGGTTAAGCAATCAGGATTTACTGTAATTCCTCAATTAACACGCTTTCACTTAACACGTTTTTTGTTATGTATCTTAGTGGTACTGTAGTTGCAACCCCAGGCTGGTATGAAGGTGAACCTGGCAGACTGCAGGATGAAGTTGCTTTCCTCCTGCAGCCCACCACCTGTCTTTCAGGGGGATATGGAGGGAGTTGACAAAGATTTGTATGATGCCACCAGATGTCTCTCTCGAACACCTTTTTCACTATGAAGTTGTTAATCAGCATAGAAACACTGTCACTTAACATGTTGTTAGGATGTGCAGTGAATGCAAGTGTGTTGGAGCATTTATAAATATGATATGATATGACACAACACAGCTCAATGGTATCCATTCATTGTGTGTGACCTTGGGGCTGCATTCTTAAACTTTCAAGCTTGAGATGTGTACAGTGATCTCATGGTTATTGCACACCTGATTAATTTTTGTTATCATTGCCAGATGAAACCTGCGCACCTGCCATTATTGTCCATTTTTTTGCAAATATTTATTGTCAGTCACCTGAGCTGGTTTCTGCTGATAATGACAGTGCAATATATGTGGTTTTTAATGACTTTGAGGGATTCAGAGATAAGGCCCTACTAGAGGAGTGGAGACCACTCTCCACCCCCTAGCCTCAGAACCCCATACCTCAAAGCCCATCTCAGGTCTCTATATTGTACAGTATGTGTTTTTTGTCCTTTTCATTTTCTGTTAATCTAACAATACCCATGTGTGTTTCTGATACTTACCATAACAAATACATACAGTATGTATTTAGTGAGTCTAAATTGTTGTAAAAGGGAAGCATTGGGTATACAGGTGGGGTGCCCAGTACCAATTAAGATAAATTTCATAGGTTCTGTACATCCATTATCATACATTAGGTGTAGTATGGTACCAATTGTGCACAATAACCAGGCATCACTGTACTGTTTAATGTTTCATGTTTGCCAGTTATGGTACCTGTACTTTCATTTTCACTCATACAAATGCCAAGCACTTCATGACCAAGTGACCAAGCTGACTTAAAGTGAATCTGTCTGTGTCTTTTTGTACCTGTTCCCAGACCTTTAATCCCAGAAGGGGTAGCTACAAACATACCACCATTCTTGTCATTCTGTCCTCCACCATCAGGCTGACCATTCTCCAACTCACACACCCCTCACTCATATACAGTACCTCTCCACCTCCCTCTCTCCATCTAATCCTCAGTCTCCCCCTTCTTTTCTCCTCTTCCAGGATGAGTTATGGTGATAGTCTTCTTTGTTTTCCATCTTTTCCCACCACTGTGTGGAGTCAGTGTGTTTGACCAGTCTTTACCATGCAGCTCAGTCATTTTGGTTTTGACTGATTTTATGACGGTATACACTTTCCGATGCCAACTCTCCCTATTTATCCAGGCTTGGGGCTGGCACTGAGTTGGGTTGTCTTGCTCCCCCAGTGGGTGAGGGACTGCTTTTAGTCTGACTGCTGGTGATAGACCTGATGATCTATAATATCAGTGAGATGCTTTTTTTTTTTTTTTTAATTTGCTTGTGTTTCCCGTTTACTGTCATTTTTCAGCTAACCGGCATTTCACAAATGAGTGAAGATTAAAATGAAATAAAAAATCTGATAATAGTAAGCTTCTTGAACTTAAATTGTGCTTAGGATTGCATGTTTATATCCTCATCCTCATTAATACAGCAAGAAAACATGTCACACAAGCTGGTGTGATTACTAGTAAAGTGAAAAAAATTAACAAAAATGGAACAGTTTCTGATAATAGTAAATTATCTTGAACTTATTTCATGCACAGTATAAGAAACATTATAATGTTGTATATCTGTAATAATACAGCAAGCAAACACATCACAGCCAGACGTCACAATCCCATAAGGGGTGGCCATTTGTCTTGAGTTAGTGCTTTTAAGAGGGGGGGGTGCACTGACCCTCCACCAACCCATTTGTTGACATGCAGGGAACACATATGGGTTGGTTATATGGTTACCATCTAGCATGTAAATGGTTGTCTGGCTTACAGGAAACTGTTAGGCTTGTCACTCAATGTAAAGTCACCTGGAAAGGAAAGAAGAGCAATGAAAAGTGACAGGAAAGATGAGAGAAAGAGGAATAGAGGAGGACAGACACAGAAAAAGAATGATAACGGTGAAGGAAGAAGTAGGCAGCACTGCATCAAGTGAGTAAATGATGGTTGTCACCATGTACCACAATGTACAAAAAACAAAACAATTTTTGATAATAGCTAGTATACTTTTGTAAGATTAAGTTGCGCACTGAGTATGATAGTATGGTTATGTCTTTACTCACAGCCAGACACCTCACAACCAGACTGAGGTAATAACTGGTGTTAAAAATGCAAAAAGCAGTATCTATCTATCTGTATCTAGCTGTCTATCTATCTTTTGCCAGACACCTCAGTCCTGTAAGAGATGGCCACAAACAAATTGCCTCCATGTCACCCTGCCCCCTGCCATTTCACTGCCCTCCCCTCTGCTCACCCCCCCTCCCCTCTGTCATACACCTCTCCACTCCTTCCTCCCATCTCATCCTCAGCCTCCCCCTCCCTCTTCCCTCTCGCCACTTCACTCACATACACTCTCCTCATTCGTCTCTCACTTTTCATCCTCTCCACATGGCCAAACCACCTAACACTTTCTGTCACATCCATATCCACACCGCAGTGCTCCTTCACTCCCTCATTTGTCACACTGTCTTTCCATGTAACTCCACATGCACCTCTCAGAACTCATTTCCACTTCTCTCACTCCTGACTTTTGTCCTTCCAACGAGGTCCAAACTTCACTTCCATATGAGTTAGTAGGCTGTCACAAGACTGTCATGCAGTGACATCCATACTCACTTCCCTATTTCTTATCACTGCTTTCAAAGAACCAGCAACCTTTCTTCCTCTTTGTACCCTTTCAAGCACTTCATCCACCAAACTTCCACCTTTACTCATCACATTACCCAAGTACTTGAATGCACTCACATTTTCCATTTCCTCACCTTCCAGCCCCACTGTACATTCAGTGACTTCACTTCTCTTAAAGACCATAACTTTACTCTTCCCCACATTCACCTTCAGATTCCACTTCCTACACACTCCCAAACTCATTCACCAAGCCATGCAATTCCCCTTTGACTTTACTGAACAATACATTATCATCTGCAAACAACTACATGAAGTTTCCAAACGCTGCCCTCTCTCATTAGGGACGCTCCAACATCCACTGCTCTGCCTTGTTTCTCTTTTATAACCCTATCCATTTACAGATTGAACAAACATGGAGACATGACACATCCCTGTTTCAGTCCAACATTCAGATTGAAAAATTCACTCATTTCTCTATCCACACGCACTGCAGCCTTAGCACCCTCACACATATTCTTCACGGCATTCAGCAATTTCCCATTTACTCCATATATTCTTAATACTTTCCACATTCCTTGGCTGTTCACCCTGTTATATGCTGTCTCCAAATTCATGAAGGCCACATACAACGTCTGTCCTTTCTCAAAGAACTATTCCACTAAAGACCTAAGAATGAATATCTGATCTACACAACCTCTTCCCTTCCTCTCTTCCCTTCCTAAATCCTTCCTGTTCTTCTCCAACTAATTCTTCTGTTATTTCCCTAACTCTCTCGATAAGTATCCTTCCATATACTTCACTTTTACACTAAGAAGACATATGCCCCTGTGATTACCACACACTTTATTTTCCCCTTTTCCTTTGTACAGGGGAATAATTATACCTGACTTCCAGTCCTCCTGGAGTCTACCTTCCTTCCAGGCCAATCTTCACATCTTCCATATCCATTCTACTACTGTACTATCTTTCTGCCATGCATCATCATTTCACCACACATTCCATCAATTCTTGGGGCTTTCCCCATTTTGACTTTCTTCGTGCTTCCACCACATCCATCCTACTGGCCTCTTCGTCCTTTCTCACCACCCTCCATCTCCCATTCTTTCCCCAGCCACTTATACTCACATTACTTTCATTCTTTATGTTTAACAGTTCCTTCAAGCATTCTCTTCATCTGATCATATTTTCTCCCTTCTCCACTATCAATTTACCATTTTTATCTTTCACTCCCTTACTAACCACTTTGTCACCCTGTGTAACTCTCTCTATCTCTTTCCAGAACATTTTCTTACATTCCCTCCACTTTACACTCAGATTCCTTCCAAATTCCTCATCCACTCATTTTTGTATGGTATTCTTTCATACTAATCTTTTCACCCCTCTCTTCCTCTCCACACATAACTCTCGCTTCTGTCTCTCAACTTCCTCCATGCCATTGCTTCCCATCCACTCACTACTGGGTATATGCTTTTTTCTTTTGCTCCATAGCTTGCCTCACCTCTTCATTCCACCATGCTGTTCCTTGCATCCACTTTCATCATCTCATCACCCCACACACCACCTCACATAGTGATTTCTTCTGTGAAAATCGTGCACACACCTTCCACCTCCCCTATCTGCTCCAAATCATATTTACCCAATTCCTCCTCCACTTCTCTCTTATATTCTGCCATTTCTTCATCATCTTTCAGCCTTTCTACTCTCCTTGTGTAGACAACATCCTCCTGTCCTTCCCTTCTTCTATTCCTCCATTGCACTTGAACGTTGACTTTCACCACCACCAAGTGGTGGTCAGAAAGTCCACTCCCCCAGTGTCTATATGCTCTTGCATCCATAACATGCCTTCTCGTTCTGTCATCCACACACACATATCCAAACATTGCCTTCTGTTCATTCATTTATGATAAGAAATACTAAATTACCTTGAG
>JAGKTI010000794.1:84215-113344 GCA_018397915.1 Birgus latro | reverse complement strand
GGAAACATACAAACACTCCAGGAGTGTTTATGGAAGACTATCTCCTGAGGCTTCTCGAGCTCGAACTATGACTCTCTCAATGACAGCTTTCGCAACTACTTTACACACATGCAAATCAATCACGAAATGTCACTGGTTAGAAAACTACAGGTCTCCTCAAAACCATTTCGCCGGTACATCAGAAATATGAGAGTGGGTGCACCCTCAGTGGGTCCCACAAGGTTGGATAATGGAGTGTTATCATCAGACTACTCAGATGGCAGACACTTTTGCTACACATTACAGTTTACTCAACACACGCTCCTCATGCTTCTCTTCCTCACCAAACTTTTGAGGGTATCCTCGATAGAGTGACATTATCCTTGCAAGAAGTGAAACAAGTTCGCAGGACTGGACCCAAACACCAGTATGGGACCTGATGGCCTGCACCCCAGTCCTCTGAAATATTGCCCAGCCTTAGCTCTTCCCTTGTTTTTCATATTTCAAGAGTCTATCACCATTGGTAAACTGCCACAGGACTGGAAAAAATCCATTATTATTCCCATATTCAAGAAAGGCTCTCGGCATACTCCCCGTAACTACAGGCCTATTAGCCTGACCTCTGTTTGCTGTAAAACTCTGGAGAGATTTATTACAGAGGCACTATACAACTTCCTTGATACTAATGGAATTCTGTCCCCCCCGTTTGCTTGCTCGTTGTTGTCGTGGGGGGGCTTCGGAGACATCGATTGGGTCTTGATGAGTGGGGGACCTATGGTGGGGTTTCTACTCTGCCCTCTCCCCCCCCCCCTCCTTTGGTCCCTGTCGCTGCCTCAACTAATTTTGCGAGGCCCTTTTTCTTATTCTATTGCTTCCCCCCCCCTTTTCCCCTGTCATCGCCAGGTAGTGGAGGTCTACTGGTGATGTTCCAGTCTACGCATCTTTTGTCATCTTGGGTGAGACTGTCTCCTCCCCACGAGTTTGCCGTGCGTGGCGTCCCGTGTATTCCCTGCGCCCCTCTATCTGGGAGTTGAGTTCACCATGGGGCAGGGTGTAGTTCCCTGTGGTGGACAACACGCTCCTTTGGTAGGGGGGTTGGGGTAAGACGGGCGGTCCAGTGTGGCCCCGCTGGGCAAATCGGCTGGCCCTGTGTTGACTCAGTCAACCTCGGCTAGGGTCAAGCGGGCACTGTTTGGTGGGCACCCTATTGGTCCGCGGCTGCCACTTCACACCAAACAGTGTTCGCGTATACCTCTTCCGCTATCCCTGAGGCTGTTGGGTGAGTTTGACCCAACATCAGCCTCCCCTAGTTGGGCTCCGTGGTGGGTGGGGGGGTGGGGTGGTGAAAACTACCAATTAAATTTTATGAATACTACTATTACTACTACTACTGGCTCGATTACGGTGATGACCCAGGACTCGCTTTTGACCGTGGCCTCGACTTCTTCCCCTCCTCCTAAAAGTTCAGTTACAATGAACACCCCATCCGCCGTACCTACTGTGTCTTCCACTCCTCCAGCTTCTGTTCTGTCTACCTCAATCAGTCCCTCTACTATTATCACACTTCATCCTTACCTTCCTCCTTCACTTCCTGTCTCTGTTACTTCTATGTCCTCTACCTCTCTCTCCAGACCTCGTCCTTCTCCGTATGTGCCAGCCCCTTCCCTCACTTCCTCTCTGTTCGATACACAGACATGGTCTAAATTTTTTAATATCCTTGATGCATCTTACGACCTCTCGCTCCACCTCTCTCTACTTCGACAGGTAGGCAGGGATGTCACCTTCTCGGCCCGTCCGAATGGTTCCCGCCTCCTTGTCGTTCACAATGCCGCCCAAGCCGAGAAGGTGGCATCACTAGTCAACAACTCAGGTCAACCCATCTCTGTGTCCCCAGATATTCAGCTTAATTCATCCACTGGCACTGTCCGTTTACCATCATCAATGTCCTTCGGCCAGAGGCCTTTCGCAGAATGCTCCACTGACATAGAGCTAATCCTCTCAGAACAGCATCACCCAATCCGCTCAGTACATTGTTATACAATTCCTCCTCGCGGACGCCGACAAGAACCAGCCAATATTGTTAAAATAGTCTTTGCTTCTCTTGTGACTTACCCTCCACAGTTATTATTGGGGGCACTGTCCTCCAAGTACGCCAATATATTCCGCCTCCTCGCCAGTGCACATCTTGTTGGCGCTTTGGCCACCCCGCCAAATACTGCCGCTCATCTGCAGTCTGTGCCAACTGTGCACTGGCCAGCCATGCCTCTTCAGACTGTGTTACCACCATCCGGTGCTGCCCTAACTGTCGTGGTAGCCATTCTGCCACCCACCGACAATGTCCCGTCTACCTTTTTGAATCTGAAGTATCCACTATCCGTTGGAAAACTGGCCTCTCCCTTAGTGAGGCTCGTCGCAGAGCTCGCAACCTCGGTCACCATCCTAACGTTACCTACGCACGTGTAGCCCGTCCTTCTGCCATAGTAACTTCTAGTCACAGTACTACTACTACTTCCCCTTCTGCATCTGTCTCTGTATCTACTGCCCCCTCTTCCTCTCCTCTCTCCTCTCGTCTTCCCACCTCTCACTCTGTCTCTACACCTGTGACTTCAGTCTCTCCTCTTCCTCCCAGTACTCTTGTTTCTACCTCTTCCTCCTCTCAGCTGCACCTCCCCTCTACCTCAGACCTTCCCTTACAGACCCCTCTTGTTCCTATCTCTAATTCTTTCTCTGTTTTAGATTCCTCTACCCCTACCTCCTCTCCATCTCCTTCTTTACCTGTTCCTTCTCCTTGTCCTTCCCCCTGTTCACAACTTCGTCCCTCCTCTCACTCCTCCACTTCTGTTACTCAGACCCGCCGTTTGGCGCCCCTGGCCCAACGCAACACCCGACCCCCACCCTCCTCTAATAGTAAACGCAGTTTGTCCACCGCATCAGACTCTAAGGCCTTTCCTGCCCATCCTCCTTCTTCTCCAGCTCGTAAAGTCCGGGCAACAAATTCCCGCCCCTCCCGATCGACACACACTGCCTCGTCAAAACCTGTATCACAGCAATCTCTCCAGTCACATCCCCGGACCGCCCACACCAAACCCTCAGGCGATGACGACAGTGAAACTATTCCCAAGATTATGGATTATACTTTAACTTCCACGCCAAATTCAGTAGCCAATGCTGTATCCTCTCCTTCCATTCTCTCTGTTGAAATTCATCCTGTACCTCCTGACCTCCCTCCCAATCCTCTCCCTCCTTCCTCTCCCTCTCCTTCACCTTCTATCCCCTCCTCCTCTTTGCCCCACTCCTCTTCCACTTCTCACAGTACTCCTTCCCCTTTGTCTCTCCCCATGCCTCCAGGGTATAGAGACCATTCTGCCCATCCACCAATTTCACCTTCTACTCTTATCCCTACTATCGTAACGACTCGGTAATATATGTTATTATTCTGTATTGTATTTTAATTCCTATGTCATATTTTTTACTTCCTATGTCATATATTTTACTTCCTATGTCATATATTTTACTTTCTATGGATTATATTTTACTTCCTGTTTATTATATTTTACTTCCTGTGTACTATATTTTACTTCCTGTGTACTATATTTTATCATTAGTATTAATTTCCTTTTACCTAAACTCTGCTTTCCTGTTGGGTTTTACTTTCTTTGGTTTTTTAACATGTCCATTTTACAGTGGAACATACGAAGTTTTACAGCCCATCGCAATGACCTCCGTTATCTTCTTTCAGTTCACTGTCCTTCTTTAGTTTGTTTACAAGAACCCCGTCTGTCTTCCCCTCCGGTACCTATACCTGACTATTGTTTCTTGTTCTCTCCTGCTTCTCTTTCTGTTACAGCTATCTTAGTCCACCATACAGTTCCTCTTGAACGTCTGTCCATTAACACCACCGTTCCATGTCATTTTATTCGTGTGTTTCTTGGACGTTGGATTACGGTGGTTTCGGTTTATTTCTCTCCCTCCCAGCCTGTTGACCTCTCTGCCTTATCTCTTTTGTTACCCCAACTACCCACCCCAGTTTTATTGCTGGGGGATTTTAACTGTCGCCATGTTTTATGGGGCGATGACGTTACCAATTCGCGTGGCCGTCGCCTTGAGTCTTTTATTTTTAACGCAGATTTATCCTTATTGAATACAGGAGCTTCAACACATTTTGACGCCACAACTCATACTTTCTCCTGTCTAGATCTCTCCCTGTGCTCCCCTTCCCTTTCTTTAGATTTCCACTGGGCTGTTCTTTCTGATATTGTATATAGAGATCACTTTCCTATCAAACTTACTCTAACTACATATTGTCCCGTAATCAGACCCCCTCGATGGTGTTTTCCAAAAGCTGACTGGCCGTCATTTACTTCACTAACTATTCCTTCTGTACCTCCTTCTTCCTTCTCTACTGTTTTAGACATGCTCACCTATTTTAATGTGTTAGTTCTAAGTGCATCTTTGACTGCGATTCCTAGGTCGTCCCGTCCTTTTGCTTCTAAGTGTGTACCTTGGTGGAATTCAGATTGTACTGTGGCTCTCCGTGTTAAACGTGCACGTTGGAAGAGCTACCTACGTAAACGCAACACCCAGTATGAACAGAGTGCACTTCTAATGTTTAAAAAGGCCCGCGCTTCTCTTCGTAGGACAGTTAAACGGGCTAAACGCCATAGCTGGAGATTATACGTTTCCACCATTACTACAAATACACCCATTGCTTCCGTTTGGAAACGTATACGCAAAATAGCCGGTAAACATCTTCCCATGCCTTCCCATGTCCTCCATTTGGATAGGGAATCAGTCACAGATGCTCGTTTAGTTGCTAATGGCTTAGGTCTTCATTTTAGTAATGTTAGTAACGGTTCTCATCTCTCACCTGAATTCCATGCCCTTAAAACTGCTACTGAATGTACGCCAGTTGTCTTCCAGCTGTCGTCTAGTCAGTCGTATAATGCGCCTTTTACTCTCCATGAATTGTCCTCAGCCCTTCGTCTTTGTAAGAACACTTGCGAGGGTCCTGATGGCATACACTGTAATATGCTCCGTCACCTTTCCCCCCAGGCCCTGGCCCTATTATTAATTATATATAATCGTATCTGGACAGAGGGTGTCTTTCCTCCCTCATTTCGTAATGCTGTCATTCTCCCATTTCTTAAGCCAGGAAAGCAAGGCCATGCCCCTCAAGATTATCGCCCCATTGCTCTTACTAGTTGTCTTTGCAAATTGTTCGAGCGTATGATAAATCATCGTCTTATGTGGCTCCTAGAATCCAAACAGCTTTTGTCCCCTTCACAGTTTGGCTTTCGTAAAGCTCGCGGTACCTTAACTCCCCTCCTAAATCTGGAGACATATATCCGCTCAGCCTTTGTCACTCGGCAATCTGTGGTCGCAGTGTTCTTTGACCTTGAGAAGGCTTATGACACAGCTTGGCGCTATCATATTTTACGCACAGTTCGATCTTGTGGGATTGATGGTAACCTTGGGGTTTTCTTAAAGAATTTTCTATCATCCCGTTTCTTTAGAGTCTGTGTTCAGCATACTTATTCAGATCCCTTCCCACAATATGAAGGTGTCCCCCAAGGCATTGTTCTTAGCACTACTCTCTTTTTATTGGCAATTAATGGGATTATATCCTGCCTCCCAGTTGGTGTCCGCTCTTCTTTATATGTAGATGATTTTGCAATATATGCCTCAAATTCTGACATCTCTGCCCTTGGTGCTCTTATTCAACGTGCGGTTTCTGCTGCCTCGGAATGGACTACTTCTCATGGCTTGCGGTTCTCTCCTCTTAAGTCTCATGCTATTACTTTTACTCGCTCTCATCTTATTTCCCAACCACCTCTTTTTCTCTATGGCTCTCCTCTCCTATACAAAACCTCTGCTTCCTTTCTTGGCCTTCTTTTCGATTCCCGTCTCACTTGGAAGGATCATATTGCCTGCTTGAAAATCTCAGCCTTGCAACGCCTCCGTCTCTTACAAACTTTGTCTCATGTGTCGTGGGGTGCTGATCGGGCTACTCTCCTTCGGCTCCATATTGTTCTCGTTCTCTCCAAACTTGATTATGCTTGCCAAGTTTATTCTTCCGCTTCAGACACCGTCCTCCAACAACTTGATTCTGTGCATCATCACGGTCTCCGTCTGGCACTTGGCGCTTTTAAATCCTCCCCAGTTGAGAGTCTGTATGCTGAATCAGGAGTTCCATCACTTTTCCGCCGTCGTGCTCTACTTTCTCGTCGTACTTATGCTAAGTTCACTGTTTTCCTCATACTCCTTCTCTGCTTCCTCCCACTCCTGACATAGACATGTTTTCCACCCCTAGAACCAGGCCATCTTTTGCAATTCGAGCTCGTACTCTCCTCTCGCATTCCTCTCTTGCTATTAGTAATGTTTTTTCTTACCGCACATGTCTTTTTTCCCCCCTGGCTACTTCCGCGACCTCACATTTGTTCTTCCATTTTCCCCTATTTCAAGTCTAATTCTTCTTCATTCATTCTCCGTGCTCGGTTTTCTGACCATCTCTCCCGCCATGCCTCTGCAGTCCCTATATACACTGATGGTTCAAAAATCCCGGAGGGTGTTGGCTTCGCGATACTCTTTCCTGACACCTTTTATCATTTTAGTCTTCCTACCTATGCAAGTGTTCTAACAGCAGAGTTATATGCCCTCTGGTTTGCGTTGCGGTATATTTGTCGTGCCTCCTCTCCCTCATTTGTAATATTCTCTGATTCATATAGTGCGCTATCCCTTCTACAGTCACCTTCTGCTTCTCATCCTTTAGTCCTTCGTATCTTGGAATGGTTGTTCCGTATCTCCAATCGTCATAAAACAGTCCAGTTCTGTTGGGTTCCAGGACATGTGGGCATCGTGGGCAATGAACGTGCTGATCAGTTGGCTCGCATGGCTGTTGCCAAAGATGCCTCTCCTTCCTTCCTCATTCCAGTCTCTGATTTTCCTCCTGCCCTAACTTCCTTCCTTCAGCACCGGTGGCAGTCTTGCTGGGACTCTATCACTAATAATAAACTACGTGTTGTTAAACCATTTATTTCTCCTTGGCTAGCCCCTTGCCACCGTAATAGAAGATAGGAGACTGCTTTAGCTCGTCTTAGAATTGGTCATACTAGACTTTTCCACTCATATTTGATGTCTGGTGGTCACCCTCCCCTCTGTACGCATTGCAATACCATTCTCTCTATACGTCATATTTTCCTTGATTGTCCTCTTTACACTGTACAGCGAAGTATTTCCTTTCCTTTTTTGTCTTCCCTCCAACGTCCTCCCCTCCTTTCAGATTTTCTCCGAGAATCATAATATTTTTCCTGTCATAATATCATGTCCTTCCTTACCTCTATTGGTCTTCTTTCCAACATCTAACTCCGTTCCTGACGTCACTAACCCCATCTGTGATATGATATACTTTTTCCACTGACCCAATTTCTTCACAATGCCGTGTCTGTATTTCCGGCCCGACCAGCATACATAACTTGTAGCCGATGATCTGGCTTTGTGCTGGATTTTGGCACTAGGTACCTATTGTTGTTGTTCTTCTTCTTCTAGTGGAATGCTGTCAAACGACCAGTATGGATTCAGACAGGGTAGAACTGTGGACGACCAACTACTACTTGTGTACAATGATGCAACGGCGTGGTTGGATGCTGGGTATATAGTGGATGTCATCTTGTTTGATTTTAGCAAAGCCTTTGACACTGTCAACCATTCAATACTCATCGACAAGCTAAGACTACTGGGGGTCAGTGGTTCCTTGCTGTCCTGGATCTCTGACTTCCTGTCTGGCCGCACCATGAAAGTGTCTGTTTCTGGCTGCACCAGTTCCTTAAGGAATGTTCTCAGTGGTGTCCCCCAGGGATCTGTTCTAGGCCCCTTGCTCTTTCTGGTATACATAAACTTTCTACCATCATATATACGCTCCAAATGCAAATTCTTTGCTGACGACATGAATATTTACCTCAAGCTGCGTCACAATATCTGTTCCTCGTTAGCTGCAGACATAAATACGTGTCAGAAGGACATAGATATGGTGTACAAGGTCGCTGGGCTTTACGTTTCAATCTTGACAAGTGCACCGTACTGCGATGTCAGAGAGGCCCAGTTGATTGGAACTCCATTGGCACACTTCAGCACTATCACATAAACAACAACAGTCTCTCTGTAGAAACTATACACAGAGACTTAGGTATCTTGGCTGACAGCTCACTGAAATTCCACTCTCACATAAGGAATACCGTAAAAAAAGCAGCAGGCCTGGCAAATAATTTGTTGAAGTCCACCCTCTGTCGTGACCGAGCTTTTATGTTGACTTTGTTCAAATCCCACATCAGACCTATCCTGGAGTTTGGCTCCACTGTATGGAATACAGGCTACCACGGAGATCTGAAGCTCCTGGAGTCTGTACAGCGCAGATGGACCAAGCAAATCAGTGGCCTGTCCGAACTCAGTTATGCAGACCGTCTGAAAAACCTGGACCTGTATTCTGTAAAAGGGAGACTGATCAGAGCTGACCTTATTAAATACTGGAAAATCTTTCATCACCAATCCCCNATCACACCGCCCAAACTTTTTTCTCTTCCTTCATTAACTCACACCAGGGGTCATAGATTCAAGGTGGCCAAGCCCCGCATTTCATCCGAGTGTAGACGCAGGTTTTTCAGTATCAGATGTATAGACCTCTGGAATTCTCTGTCCGATAATACTGTTAGCGCCGACTCAGTTACTTCATGTAAAAAGTCCCTCCACTCACAGCTAGGTCACATCTTGTTTGATTATATTGAATAACTACGATTCATAATTCGAAGTCCTTCAAGTAGTTTATCAACCCTGCATATGGCACAAAACTCAGCCCCTACTCAATAGTATATTCAGATGATGATGTGTATAGGGAATGGGGCTGGTGTGCCAGCAGGTATGGGCTGCCCTGCTTCTAAAAAGCAGATTCCTACCGAGCCATACTGTTAAATTGTAATGGGGTAGCCAACCAGGTCAGTAAACCAGGTGAATATAACACACACGCGAGTGTCCCACTTTTAAAGCCTATCGAACTTATTGGTCCACTGGTTTAAACTTTATCGCACTGTTTTTACATATATAACAATTAAATTGATATTTATTGAATTTCGTCATAGGTTCGTTTCCAAGTTGCATGTTGTAGGCCCGTAGTCTGTTTTTCATACTGAATGAGGGGGGTTGTGTTTGTGTTTGAGCCTTTTATGTGTTGTTTTAGCCATCACCTCGCTGTTTCAACGCCTGCCAGTGGTATAGGGGAAGGTATGGCACCTGAGGGGTACATAAATCAACGTAAGGCAGTTTGTACACATTAATTTTGTGAAAGGTTCCGGAGAAAAATATAGCCAACAGAAGTGTGAGAGAACAGTTTAACTTGATGCGACCAGGATTGCGATAGATCGATTCGCCGTCGTACCTTTGAGTGTTTTAGGAAAACTTAGACACTGGAAGATTGGTATTATTTTATAAGCTGCCAATATGCGGTTCAGGGATATTACCACCATAAACGCATAGTATGATACGTAACTCTAAGGTAAGCATTCCGCTGCAGCAGGTTAGGTTAGGGCCAGAAAAATATACTGCATAACCTGGGGTGTGTATTGGCAACTTGTAAAAATGTACCGGAAGATTTTGCACTCTTCCCAGATCATACTGTTGGAAGGTTACGATACAACCTGCACTATTTTTTTTTTTTTTTTTTTTGCTAAAGATCAGTTTATGAAGGTAAAATAAGAGACAGAGGAAGTATCAACAGCTGTATTTTGTCACCTGCAGAGCAAAACCGGAGTTATGACAGGGAGATGATGGTAAGTCCGTTTGTATATCCCAGTCGGTCACAGGCTTCAGGGGAGGCTAGTAGTACAGAGACATCCCCAAGTACATTCTATAGCAACACCTTGACGGGAGTTTGGCTCCACTGTATGGAATACAGGCTACCACGGCGATCTGAAGCTCCCGGAGTCTGTACAGCGCAGATGGACCAAGCAAATCAGTGGCCTCTCCGAACTCAGTTATGCTGACCGTCTGAAAAACCTGGACCTGTATTCTGTAAAAGGGAGACTGATCAGAGCTGACCTTATTAAATACTGGAAAATCTTACATCACCAATCCCCTATCACACCGCCCAAACTTTTTTCCCTTCCTTCATTAACTCACACCAGTGGTCATAGATTCAAGGTGGCCAAGCCCCGCATTTCATCCTAGTGTAAGAACAGGTTTTTCAGTATCAGATATATAGACCTCTGGAATTCTCTGTCCGATAATACTGTTAACGCCGACTCAGTTACTTCATTTAAAAAGTCCCTCCACTCACAACTAGGTCACATCTTGTTTGATTATATTGAATAACTACGATTCATAATTCGAAGTCCTTCAAGTAGTTTATCAACCCTGCATATGGCACAAAACTCAGCCCCTACTCAATAGTATATTCAGATGATGATGTGTATAGGGAATGGGGCTGGCGTGCCAGCAGGTATGGGCTGCCCTGCTTCTAAAAAGTAGATTCCTACCGAGCCATACTGTTAAATTGTAATGGGGTAGCCAACCAGGTGAGTAAACTACGGTAAAACAAGATGATAGTTACTCACCAGTGAAAGCTGTTATCTTACAAACCTACACTCTTAAGGAAAATAATTTGGTAAATTACGCTATACTTCAAGCAGCAGAAAGATCTTATCAGTTCAGTACATATTCCTCCAGTATGTTTTCTGTATTTTTCTGACTGAGGATGGTAAGTTACTTTTAAAATTTCACCCTCCCCGTCATTATAACATATTCCGTAAGCCGTCCCAACGATTTGTTTTTGTCCGGCATAATGGAAGAAACTTATACAATGTACTCGGAGGTAGATTTTGTTTCCCAATAACTGGAGGTTAGGTTAGGTTAAATTGAATTATCAGGTATGGTTAAGCTAGGTTAGATTAGGTTAACACAAAGGTTAGGACAGTTGCCCAGCCATTATGCTGATAAACGAGTTGTCATAGCAGAACACCGAAAAACAATGGGGCAAACGCTTATTTACTATCCCAGAAATAATCGGAAAAATATAACACATCAGGAAGAACTGATTTGGTGAGATGCATCTACTTCTTAAATAGTGTATGATTACCAATAATTTTAGTACTAGATACATCACAGGTGTTTTAACAGTTGATTTTGAACAAAAATTTGGAAGAGAAGCAAAATGTACCTACTGTACTTTGCATTATTTCAGAAAAGCCTCGTGAGTGCTCATGAATGTCTACTATGGCTGATCCTGCTAAAGTGGACGTGATGTCAGTATACCAAACTCAAATGTACACAATTTAAAAAACACAAATAGCAGTGGAGGCCTAACAGGAGAGGCACTGAAACCTAACTGTGGCAAAGCCCACCTGATTTGCCAGTGATTATAGTTTCCTCACAGCATGCAAATTGAATGATGCTGTAGGTAAACCTTACAGCACAATAGTTGTTAAGAGCATTCGGTAAAAATCACACGACAATGGGATGGCGAAGGTTGGTGGGATCATAAAGCAAATCTTTATATACATCAGACAGGAGACCCATTAAAATGTGATACAGATTAGTTAAATAACACGGCAGTTAGATGTTTATTTTCCGGAAAATGTGAGATTTACTGTACACAGTATTAAGTACAGTAATGGAACCTCCGTATTTATGAACATTTTTAAAAACAAACATTTGAAAATATCCCTCTATGTAAGGTACACCAGTCTTAAAAAAATAACAGTGGCTTTTGTCAACACATCATTTCAGTTGGTAATTTGGAAATACCACATGATTTGTCATAATGTAATTACCCTACTTTAAGGGTATTACTCCAAATAACATTGCTCCTTTAATTTAAATTAGGATGAGCTAGATTAGGTTTGCTAGAATGTTAGTTTTAGACTGGCATAGGGGGTGTAGGCTTATACTCTTTTCACTTTAACTTGGTGTGAAATTGCCATCACATCTTGAATGCAGAGCTGAAACGATAAATTAACAGTAGGGTATAATGCTAGTCACTAAGAAGTGCTATGGAATGGATGTAGAGCTGTAGCCTAGTACTGTACTATGTTTTTTTGTTAGCTGCCTACTGGTTTATATGAAATATGCTACTAACTAAGGAATGAAAATTTGGGCCAAGTTAAAATACAAGAAAAATAGTGCCGGTAGTATCAGTAGGCTACCCCAAGCTCTTCTAAATATGAACCTGATAGACTGAAGGCTGATGTTATCCTCATCTTGCATTCCACCATCCTCCTTTTTAAGTGGATAGGGAGGGAGTTGAGGTGTAGTATTGTAAGTGGGCACTAGGGTCAATCAGTTATATTGCTGGCACCACATGAAGGTGTCCCTCTCCAGTATCTTCAGTAAGCCAGCTGATCATTTATAGATAAAATGGTTGGTACAGTACTCCTAACCAAACCTAAACTGTGTGTGCAATATTAGTCAGGTTAATTACCCATATTTTCACACAGGAGTGTTACACAGGTATGATTTTCCTCTTACACTTAACTTCTTCAATCTGATGGCATATTTTCAGTTTATTCTTGCTACCTTCAGTTGATTTTATTCAGTTTGTGTGAGACTTTTTGAACTGAGATATTAGACATAGCATTCATTAATCTTTTCACTACGGCTGCATAGTCCCAGATCACCCTTGGGCAAAGTGTAGCACCCATTAGCCCACCAAAATGTAGTAGGTGGATGATTACCATGGTCCTGGAAGCAACTTCCACAAGAGTGACGTGAAGCTTGAGAAAATAGCATAACTATGGTGGTACAACTCTAAACTGGTGGCTAGGGTGGGGCTCCGACCTGTGTACATTGTTGCCTCGTTTTCCATACTCTTTCTCTCTCTCTTTTCCTGGGGGCATCACCCTGGGGAATTTTCTTTCTTTTATGAGTCACTTATAAACTTATGCTTTCATTTTTTTTATTTTCTATTATATCTAATTATTTTTTTAAAAATTATCGTTTTACATATGGCGCCAGATGACCTTGCTGTTGCGGCACCATTTGTTTTCAGTCAATCATTCTTTCCCTCCTTCCTTCCCTCCCTTCCTCCATCTCTCCCTCAGCCTGACAATGCACTCAACACTGCTCCTGGTCTGCCTTTCCCCCCCCCCCCCTCTCTCTCTGTCTCTCATTTGCCCGGGTGAGACTGGGTCTGTGTGAGTGTTGTCGCTCACGAGGGTTTAATGTATTATTTTGTTTTACTAAGAAATTGACATATTTTTACTTATATTCTTGCACATTATCTTATAATCCTAATTGTGACATTATTGCCCACCCCAGAACTACGGTAAAAGCTAATAGAAGTGACTACATTTTTTTAGCAACACTGTAAAATATGTATGCCACATTTCTGTATTGTTGTATAAATATTTTAGGCATAATAAATTTTTTGTTCTTTCATATATTGTAATACATATGTTAAAATTGTATTAATATGTGTTTATCTTATTTGCGATGCCTTTTACATATATAACAGCTGTTTCACATTGCAGGTTTGGGAAACATAGCACCACTGTATACAGGGTGATGCCCCACCCAAACTGCCAGTTTAGAGCTATACCACCATAGTCTTGCACAACATTCCCAGGCAGGGAACTCAACCATATTTACCAAGTAGTTAAAGTCTACACTGCAGCTTCTGCTCATACATATCTCCCATAGGCCTATATATCTATTGTCTTGGGGTCCACGCCTCCTCCATTGTTCCTCCTCCTTGCCATGTAGAAGGATTATGTTACCAACCAGGCAAGGCACTGTCAGCTACAGGATGGAAGCTGCGTGCACGTAATCGATGAGTCCAAATTGAGTTGTATCGTGATTGCTTTTTCTTTTTTTCATGATAAAATTTTCCTGGAGAATTTTCAGTCTTTTCATGTAGTCTGATGAAGGGGCTTAGTTTTTATGACATTCTTAATTCCTGCCTAGGAGCCATTGCATTAATTACTGTTGTAGCTATACTGTCATTGAATACTAAGTTGCCATTCTCAGATGTTGCTAAAATGTAAAAGTGGAAATAAAAATACTTGAAACATACCAGTACATTAAAAGTTAATAATTGAAAACACATTTTGTATCATATCATTTATAAAGGCTCCAGCATGTTTGCATGCATCAGCCCTTGTCATCTGATGGCTGCTCTCCATGCTGCTTGATCTCTGGCAGCCTCCCTGTTCAGTCCCTTATCCTTAAGGTCACAGTCTGTGAACCCATTCTCCCCCAACATTCATTGTTCACACTTTTCACCTTGTGCACCCAACTGTCATCTTTCATCCTCTCAGATTACCCAGACCATCTCACTCTACCTCTCTTCATCACGGCACTAATATACTCCAGTCCTAGTCTTCTTTTTAACTCTCCGATCATAATCCTAGCCCCCTGCCCCCAAGCCTCACATTAAAGGATGCACGTGCACCCATCTAATCGTTTGACATTTCTGTATGTCTGAGCCTGTGAATATCCTCTTCCTTTACTGTCCAGATCTCACCATCATCCCAGTCCCAACACAAGCCACATACAAAGATCCCTTAGGACAGAGGGAGAGCCCTCTCAGTGTCAGGAGAGGCAACAGCTCCCTGAACTTTGTCCAACCACCCTTTACCCTAACCACAGAGCTAGCTCCAGCTCCACCTCCAGTAGTGTAAATAACATATCCCCCGAATAACAAAACTTTTCCAAATACTCAAGGGACTCACCAGCAAGATCAGTCCTTCCATGCCTGAAAGTATCTACATGCTCTCCCCGATACATGTACACATGAAACTAACATTATCCTGCACTATGCCTCAAATGCCACTACAGTATATACATTTCTTGTGCACCCACTTATCACAAACTTCACAAGATGTATTTACTGCCCACATTCTTGTGATGCACCGCACAGAGCCACACTCACTCTGCTTTTACAGAATCACCACCAGCCCTAGATTTCATCACTTTTGCTCTTTCCGGATTTCCTTTAAGACCCTTGTGCCCCATTCCGTCTCTCCATTTCCTAAATCTTTCCTCCACCTTCTTTAATTTTATGCACTCAGCACCAAGTCATTGGAGTCCACATCTGAAAGCATGTGAAAGCATCAAGCACCATGACAAACAATTAGGGGCTTAAGACTGACCTCTGATGCACACAAACTTTCAATAAAATTCGTCACTCGTATCACCATTCACTCTGAGATAGTGGTTTTGGGAGGGGACTTGAGTGGTCATGTAGGTGAAGCAGCTCAAGGATAGGATATGAAGGAGTACATGGGGGATGTCCATATGGTATAAGAAATGAGGAAATGGAAAGGATACTTGAGTTTCGGAAGGCAGTGAACATGATTGTGTGTAACACATTTTAGTAAAAGAGAGTACTGGTAGGTTGACTACATACGAGTCTGGGGAAAACAGGAATCAGATAGATTATTTTCTGGTCAGGAGGGCTGATAGGAGGTTATAGAGGGATGTTAAAGTTATAGGGAATGAGGAGTGTGTGCAGCAGCACAAATTATTGATATGTGACATGGTGCTTAAAGAACGAGTGATGAAAAAGAGGACTTATGTACAGTACCTAGGAGGAAAATATGGAAGCTGGAAAACCAAGCAGTAAGGGATGCTTTCTATAGTGAGATGAGGAGAGCGGTGGTTGAACAGGGAGCCATTGACAGAACCATTAATGAACAGTACAGAGCCTTCATGAACAACCTCTTCAGAGTTACTGATGCAGTATGCAGTTGGACAAGAGGCCCACAAAGACATAATTTAACTTGGTGGTGGAATAAGAGTGTAGAAGCTGCAGTAAAAGAGAAAAAATGGCTTATGGGAATGGAAGAAGGTTGGTAACAAAGAGGAATATGGTACTTGGCTATTGAGCTTAGGTCTAGAAGAGAGCTATACAAGGTGAAGTCTGAGTCAGGGAGACTTTTACTTGATAACCTAAACTGGGTAGAAAGGAAGAATATGATGTTCAAGGTGGCAAATCAGGTGAAGAAGGGTAATCGGGATATTATAGGTGAGCAGTGTGCGAAGAATGATGATGGAAGGCTAGTGGTGAACTGTGGAGATATTAAAGATGCATGGAGAGAGCATTATAGTTGGTTGTTGAATGAGGAGTTTGACTGGGACAGGGAAGGTTTGGAACTGGCAGATCCAGTGTTTGGCCTTTGACATTGCTACTGTGAGTGAGGCAATAGGCAGGATGCAGGTGGGGAAGGCAGCAGGTGTGTCTGGGTTGACTGCTGAAATATTGAAGCCCTCAAGATATAAGAGTGAGGTTAGTCACTGATCTGATAAAAGTGATCATACAGTAAAACCTCGATATAACGGACTTCGATAGACCGGAATTCGCTTTTATCGGACTCAAGGAGCTACCTGACCAAACTCCTATATATCGGAAAAAGTCCGATAAAGCCAGAAAGCAGTCCGGACTGCATGACCACTTCAGCTATGTTCACCACAATAAGACAAGTAAAAGACGTTTTTCACTGCACAGTACAGTATTATTATGCCATTTGATTAATGTAGTGAAGGTATAACACAGTACAGTACTGCAATGTTGGTGAAAACCACTGAAGCAATCCGGACTAATGTCTGACTTATCGGAAAAAGTCCGGATTAGCAGGGGTAAGGCCGGATGTCGCTTTTATCGGAATTTTGCATTTTTTGGACTGGCTTGGGCCCCAATTAGTCCGTTATAATGAGGTCTTACTGTATATGATCGTGTTGTCCCAGAAGATTGGCTGAAGAGTGTAATTGTAAATGTGTACAAGAGGAAGGGTGATGCCCTGAAAAGAGGAAATTATAGGGGTATAAAGCCTTTAGATCAGATTATGAAGGTAATGGAGAGAGTTCTAGAAGGTATGATTAGAGAAAGAGTGAATATTGATGAGATGCAGTTTGGGTTCATGCCAGGCAGGAGGACCACTCATGCCATATGCAGTTTTTGACAGCTTCCGGAAAAATATACAGTACAGTATAGGAAAGAAAAGGAACTATACTTTATTTTTGCTGATTTGGAGAAGGCCTTTGACAGAGACCCTAGAGAGGTGGTGAAGTGGGCAATGAGAAAGCTTGGGTTGGGGGAGTGGCTGGTTAGGGTGGTTATGGCCATGTATCTGGGTGCTCACACCCAGGTACGAGTGAATGGAGATTTGTGTGATGAGTTTTTCATGAATGTTGGTGTGCATCAGGGGTCAGTTTTGAGTCCCTTGTTCTTTAATCTGGTACATGAAGCCCTCTCACATGACTTCAGAAATGGACTTCCATGGGAAATGTTGTATGCTGGTGATTTGGTATTGATTGCAGAGAATGAAAGGGAGGTGGAGAAAGGAAGTGAAGAGATGGTATGGGGCACAAGGGCTTAAGAGCAAATGCAGGTAAAACAAACGTGATGATATCTAGGGATGGTGGCGGTATTGTCAAAGAAGAGGAAGAATGGTCATGAGCAATTTGCCGCAAGGGCGTAGGAAGTAATTCCATCTTGTGCAGTGTTTGTGATACTTGTAAGTGGGTGCATAAGAGGTGTAGTGGTATTAGAGGTAGACTGCGGGATAATGCTGATTTTATGTGTTTGACGTGTTGAGGAAAGCAGGTGGAGATGGTCAGGCATGAAAGGATTGAACTTGTTTGTGAGTCTCTTGAGTGTGTGGAAGAGTTTTGTTATTTGGGAGACATGTTATGTGCTGGAGGTGGGGCTGGAGCTAGCTCTGTGACCAGGGTGAGGAGTGGTTGGAAGAAGTTCAGGGAGCTGTTGCCTCTCCTGACATTGAGAGGGCTCTCCCTATGTGCTAAGGGATCTTTGTACAGTATGCATTATGTGTTAGGAGTGTAATATTATATGGTAGTGAGACCTGGGCAGTAAAGAAGAGGATATTCGCAAGCTCAGATGTACAGAAGTGACAATGATTAGGTGGCTTTGCAGTGCATCCGTGCATGCAAGGCCTGGGAGGGCTGGGTTTACAATGGAAGAATTGAGAGCTAGGATAGGACTGGAGTGTATTGTTTTTGTGATAAGGAGAGGTAGATTGAGATGGTTTGGACATGTGGAGAGGATGGGGGATGATAATAGGGTGCAAAAGGTGAGAAGTGTTAATAATGGGGGTGGAGTCGTGAGGGGTAGACCAAAAATGACCTGGGACAAGGTCATTAAGTGTGACCTCAGGGTTAAGGGACTTAACATGGAGGATGTCATAGATCAAGCAGCATGGAGAGCTGCCATTAGGTGATCAGGGCCGACGCATGCAAGCATGTTGGAGCCTTCAAAAACAAGAAATGAAAACTCCCACCTGGGTGCGGGCACCCACTTACATAGCCATAACCTTTCCAACCAGCCACTCCTCAGTCCCGAGCGTCTCATTGCCCACTTCACCGCCTCCCTAGGGACTCTGTCAAAGGCCTTGTCCAAATCAATAAAAACAAAGTACAACTCTCTTATCTTTCCTGTATGGTGTACAGTATTTTTCATTAAGCTGTTGGACAGTAAATATGGCATCAGTGGTCCCCTTGATGGCAGGGGACGATGTGACATGGAGACAATACCTGGTACATTTGTGGATACTGTACATCTTCCAGGTTTATGACATTGGTTTTAGATAGATAGGTGTGTCATATCGGTGTCTGATGTTGTTTGGCCAGTTTTTCTTCAGCCTAGGCAAATCAGCTTGTCAAACAGCTTGAATAGGCTACTCAGTAGTGGTTATGTGAAATTTGATGAACCATAATTATGCAGTGGGGGTGAGGTTCCTTGATTATTTTTCAAATCAGCACTCCATTCTGACTACACCTTGCCATCATCTTAAGTGAAAAGGGGTTATGGATCTTTGTCACTTAATGATAAACATTTAGGATAGCACAATTCTCTCTCTCTTTCCACAGGTTGACATCAATGCAAACAAAACCATGTGGGGCCTAGAAGTTGCCTACCCCTGGAGCCATAGTATTTCTGAAGGCAAAAAGAACAGGAAAACCTACTTTACAAGCTAACACAAACTACTTGGGCAACTCAACACAGAAATAACAAATTGAGGTGCACCTCTTATCTGTAACATGGACAGCTTCCCAGCTAGAAGAACAGCAATGATGGAAGCTTCAATACTGATGTCCCACGGAATAAACCTCAGTATATCCCAGTTGTCCAGCTCAGCTCGAGTTGTGATTGAGAAGTTGGAGCCATCAGTGATAGACTTTTACTTCAAATGCTGCAAAGCAAGCAGATCTGGCACAGCTCAGGCAAACTGTGCTATCGACCTGGTTTGTACTTATCTTTGTTTTAACTGTACCAGTATTTTCTGTGGTGTTGGAGAGGGACACCATCACAAGGTGGCATCACTATAAGTGCGTGGCAGTGCTGTCCAAATATATATCCCTAAGTATTCTCCTCCTCTGATAAGAAGTTGTTGGGTTAGTGCAGAAGAGCTACTTCATCTTGCAGTCTGCTAGATTCATGATCAGATGAGCAACAGGAGCATGATTAATTTGAATAGTGTTGCTGACAGTAGGCCTGTATTTGAAGTGAGGTGTGAAATTGTAAACAAACCTGCTCTCGTATCATTATTATTACTTGACTGTGAAGTAATGAAACCAGTTCAATATTTGCACCCTTGTATGTGTTTTGATAAAATACTGATTTCCCCAGGTAGTTGCTCTGCATTTTCTCTTCCACAGTTTTTTAATATATAGATTTACTATCTACTCCCTACCACTGTAGTCTGCAAAACTGTACTTGGGCAGCTGTTGTTGTTGTTATTGTTATTATTATTACAGAATGGTATTATTATTATTATTATTATCCCTTTTCTGGCTTTCTTTCCTTCATTCTTTCCTGTTCCTTCTGCCTGTGGGTGACTCTGCACTGAGTGACAAGCCAAATGGTTTCCTGTACACCAGGAAACCATTTACTACGCTGGCTGGTAACCATATAACCAAATTATGGCCCCTGGTGGTTTAGTGAGTAATTAAGGCACTCCAATCAGATTGAGCCGGTGCAGGTTTATATCCAAGGAGTGCTTGGGGTTTATTGCTCACGTGGCTCAGTGGGTTAGAGCGCTCCGCTCTGGCCGTAGGGTCGGAGGATCGAATCCACCCAAGGGTCATTGGTAGA
Source organism: Birgus latro (assembly GCA_018397915.1). NCBI lineage: Eukaryota > Metazoa > Arthropoda > Malacostraca > Decapoda > Coenobitidae > Birgus > Birgus latro. The sequence goes on along the minus strand of JAGKTI010000794.1, from coordinate 93,276 downwards.
CATCAGGAAGGGCATCCGGTCATAAAATGCTACACGCTCCAGTCCAAAAAGGCCGACGCATATAAGCATGTTGCAGCTTTCAAAAACGAAATGAAACGAATCCCACTCGGATGAGTGAGGCTGGTCAATCTCAACTTAAGTGTCAGGACCAACTTACCTAGCCCCGGGCTCCTACGCTCCTCATGGGGAAACATAGGACTGAATGATGGGTGGATGGATGGATTACTACTACTACTACTACTACTACTACTACTACTACTGATATTATTATTACATCCTCTTCTGTCTTTCTTTCCTTCTTTCTTTCCTCGTACTTCTGCCAATGGGTGACTTTACACTCTCTCTTCTGTCTTTCTTTCTTTCTTTCTTTCCTCTTCCTTCTGCATGTGGGTGTCTCTACACTGAGTGACATGCCAAATGGTTTCCTGTTCACCAGGAAACCATTTTACTACACTGAGTGGTACCCATATAACCAAATTTTGGCACCTGGTGGTTTAGTGGGTAATAACAGTGCTCCAATCAGATTGAACTGGTGAAGGTTTATATCCAAGGGGTGGTGTGGGTTTGTTGCTCACGTAATGCCACTCAGGGATGAGTGAGGCTGGTCACTCTCATCTTAAATGTCAGGACCAACTTGCCTAGCCCCGGGTTCCTACGCTTCTCGTGGTGTGACAAAGGATTGGATGATGGATGGATTATTATATTGGTAGGTGGGGTGCTCACCATCTACTCACTCGATGTAGTGCTGCTGTCAAGTGACTGTCCTTTCCACGCTTCCTTCCTTCTTTCCTTCCATCCTCTTCTGTTCTTCTTTCCTTAAAATTTCCTCTTCCTTATGCCTACGGGTGACTGTACACTCCCTCTTCTTTTTTCCTTCATTCTTTTCTCATCCTTCTGCCTGAGTGACAAGCCATATGGTTTCCTGTACACCAGGAAACTATTTACTACCCTGGGTGGCAGCCATATAACCAAATTATGGCGCCTGGTGGTTTAGTGGGTAATTAAGGCACTCCAGTCGGATTGTGCCTGTGCAGGTTTCCATATCCAAGGGATGTTTATTGCTCACGTACAGTAGGCGCGGAAAGTGTTGACGCCATCTTAAAAAAAGAAAACATTCTTGTGGTTAGCAAGGAGAAACAAATAAATTAACACTCACCATTGAATTTAGTATTTACTGGCATTCCCCTTCACCTTTATTATCTTCTTAAGGCGTCTGGGGAGACTGATGGCGTAGTTTTGCAGAACAGATGGACTAAAACTGCTCCATAGCTGCTTGACTGCAGCCTCAGGTTTAGGCAAAGATGATGTGCCGCATCATGTGTGCCCATAAATTCTCAATGGGATTGATATCTGGGCTATTTTCGGGGCAATCTCGAATAAAGGGAACCTCACGGTCTGTTAGCCACTGTTTCACTGACTTTGCAACATGTGCAGGGGCAGAATCTTGCATAAATACTCTTGCCTTGGTTTTATCAAAAGAGTCACTTAAAACATCACATAAGAGCTCCAAATAATTGTTCTGATTCACTTTTTCATTTGCAGGTAGAATTACCAACCTACCAACACCATAATATGTAAAGCAGCCCCAAGCCATGAGTGAGGCTGGGTATTTAACAAACTTGGAAGTGTACTTAGGATCCAGGGGGTCACTGCCTGGTTTGCGGTACACTCGTGATGAAGGGGTACCAGTGACAGTAAATGTTGACTCATCACTCCAAAGCACAGTTTTCCATTGCTCCTCACTCCAGGCAAGATATTTCTTACAAAAATTTACTCTCTTTTTCTTCTGAAGTGCAGTTAGCAGTGGTTTTTTACAAGCACAAAAACTCCTGTAGCCCAGATCGTCATGCAACAGCTGCTGCACACTTCTGACAGACACATCTGCCAGCAACTGTGGGTTCTTTTCTTTTAAATCCCGTGCTGTTAGCCTTGGATCCTTGCTAACTTGCCTTGAGATCAGCTGACGGGTCCTGAAGGTTGTCTTACGAGGTCTCCCAGGCTTGGGAAGTGGAGTGGGAGGAATGGCCTCCCCACTGTCCTTGAACCACTTCACCAGTCTCTGCACTGTCCTCAGTCTAACACCATCTGATTTGCAATAAATGGGAGTTTGTGGCCAGCTTTGTATAAAGTAATCACTTCCACACGTTTGTCCTTGCTTGTGGTTACTTTAGGCATGATGAGAATGTGGTAGGTAACCAAATAACTGTGTTATTTGAGTCAAAACATGCCCTCGTGGTGCATCACACACAGAGACAATCCTCCTCCTGTGGCTGCCCAAACATTACTGAGCCTGCTCCTGTGGTGCCAAACCTATCAAGCAGGGTTGCCAGCTCCCGTTGAAAAAGCGTCAGCTCATTTCGCATCACAGGGGAGGGTAGTATTGACCCTACTTCACTTAACGCGAAAAAGAATGACGTCGGCAAAAAAGCGTCAATACTTTCCGCGCCTACTGTATATATATATATATATATATATATATATATATGTATATATATATATATATATATATATATATATATATATATATATATNTGCTGCACACTTCTGACAGACACATCTGCCAGCAACTGTGGGTTCTTTTCTTTTAAATCCCGTGCTGTTAGCCTTGGATCCTTGCTAACTTGCCTTGAGATCAGCTGACGGGTCCTGAAGGTTGTCTTACGAGGTCTCCCAGGCTTGGGAAGTGGAGTGGGAGGAATGGCCTCCCCACTGTCCTTGAACCGCTTCACCAGTCTCTGCACTGTCCTCAGTCTAACACCATCTGATTTGCAATAAATGGGAGTTTGTGGCCATCTTTCTATAAAGTAATCACTTCCACACGTTTGTCCTTGCTTGTGGTTACTTTAGGCATGATGAGAATGTGGTAGGTAACCAAATAACTGTGTTATTTGAGTCAAAACATGCCCTCGTGGTGCATCACACACAGAGACAATCCTCCTCCTGTGGCTACCCAAACATTACTGAGCCTGTTCCTGTGGTGCCAGACCTATCAAGTAGGGTTGCCAGCTCCTGTTGAAAAAGCGTCAGCTCATTTCGCATCACAGGGGAGGGTAGTATTGACCCTACTTCACTTAACGCGAAAAAGAACGATGTCGGCAAAAAAGCGTCAATACTTTCCGCGCCTACTGTATTGCCACTCAGGGATGAGTGAGGCTGGTCATTCTCATCTTAAATGTCAGGACCAACTTGCCTAGCCACGGACTCCTACGCTCCTCATGGGACAACATAGGATTAGATGATGAATGACTGAATGAGATTTATTTTATATTTCAGAGTGAGCAGAGTAAGTCGAACGAAAGATATCCCAAACCTCCTATTCCCCTGGCAGCTGTCTGCATGATCATATTGGCCAGTGTGAAGTCAAAGTGTCTGAAACGAAAGGATCTACTTATCATCCTGTAAGCTTGACCTGTTTGTTCTTGTTTGTCATGTTTTTACCTAATTGCCTTCCTGGTCTTTTCTTCCTGTTATTATTCTTGTTAATGCCTTTTTGTTCTTCATTTTGTCTCCCTGATCATATTGCTCCACACAAGGTCTACCATAAGTGTCTCAAGTAGAATGATTTCATATTTATTTTTCATGTGAGCTTACTTAATTTTGGTTCTTATTCATTTTCTTCTTCTTAACCCTTTTGCGCACGGTAAGTTTTAATAAGTTTCACGGCTCAGGATTTTATCCCCCCCCCCCGCGCTTCAGTGGCAGCCCGCGTGAAGCAAATTTCATGTATTCTCGCCTCATTTTCGCCACCCAAACCCCAAAATATTGCCATGAAACCTACATCGTCTTATTCGCCGATGTTTGTTTTAGCTGACAGGCAAAAAAAAAAAAAAAAAAGGAATAAAAGTACATTAGGCCACCGTGAATAAACATTTCGGAACATGCATCTCACTTCCCAACATCGTCGTTCGAATGTTTTTCATCATACAGAAAAATGTTATTAGAAGTTTTGATAGAGAATTTCATTAGCTTTCAAATGAGGTTTGTCCTGTTGTGATATGAATTGTAGGTTTCGAGAAAATAGCCAAAAACTAAAAGCCATTAAAAAAAATAAAAAATTCAGGGACCTCTAGCTCAGAAGTTTTCTCGCCCACCTCATGTTTTTATTACATAAGCTTATGTAGAATTTCATGAGCTTTCTCCTGATAACAGATTTATTTTGATACGCCTCATAGTTCCCGAGTAAATCGCACAAAACTACAGGGTACTCGCGGCCGCAGTGCACTTTCCTCTTGGACGGACAAAAACCGTTATAATTCCGCCTATGTAACAAGAACTTTTCATTATATAAATTACATAGGTATGTTTTATTCATACGTAGAATTCACTGATCTTTATCATGGTCCTTACAGGAAATCGATTAGCCCAATAGTTATCGAGCAAATGGAGGTCAAAGGAAGAATACTTCTCCGAGCGGTGACAGCAAGAAATAAACACTCGCTTCGCATGCCTGTACCCTAAAAACTTAGCTTTCCATGCCTTTCCCTTTTTATTTCTTTTCAGGTACTGATGTTTACTGTTATATTCTTCCTCATGATGTCAAAACATAACGCGACTATTACCTGGACCGAAAAGAAGAACATACCTTCAGGTTCACTCTCATTTATTCCTGTCTCACCCATACCTAAATATTTTCGCTTGCTAGTGGTTTTATTTTGTCTTATTCAAAGTCTATCTGTAAAATGTACGAGGGTTTCACTTTTTATATTGCTATAAGAATGTCAACATCACCTCTAGTCTTTGTCATAGTTACTGATAATGAAGCTGTACTTTCTGGGGAAATAAGTGAAGAATATAGAGGTATTGTAGCAGGTAAATACATACAAATAAAAAAAACTTCTGAAAACTCACTTCCTCCAGGGGTGTTGAGTTGCTGGCAGGACCTTGTGGGGGTTGAAGAAGAGGAGTTATGTAGTGTGTGTGTGTGTGTGTGTGGGTGTGAGTGTGTGTGTGTGGGTGTGAGTGTGTGTGTGTGGGTGTGAGTGTGTGTGTATGTGGGTGTGTGTGTGGGTGTGTGTGTGTGTGTGTGTGCGTGTGTAGGTGTGACTGTGTGTGTGCGTGTGTAGGTGTGACTGTGTGTGTGTGCGTGTGTAGGTGTGACTGTGTGTGTGTGTGTGTGTGTGTGTGTGTGTGTGTGTAGGTCTGACTGTGTGTGTGTGTGTGTGTGACGATCTCTCGAGAGTACAACGTAACTCAATCTATGGCACACACCGAGCTCGTTCTTGAACACAGGTAGCATGTTTCACGTATTTTCACACCAGTTCATATGCATTTATAACAAAAGTAACAAATTCTGTTCCTAAAAACCACCTCTAATACTCCCTTCCCGACTATGGCATAACAGATAACACTTGCCCCTTTCAAGTCAATGACTATTACCGTATGTAAAGGCTCTTACGTGTATTTTTCCAATAGCAAGCCACCATATATATTTCACACAAATATACAGTCAAGGCTTCACTTTTTCATACATATATTTACCACAGCGCTTGTCTGTCAGGAGATGTGAGGGAGGAAAGAGTGATGTAACCCTGCCACAGTGAACCCTTTATCGCTGGTAGGCCTAACGGCTCATAATGAACACCAGTGCTTTTCTAGTTATATATCTATGTCCCACCAACATAATCATGTCAAAATATGCTCACAAATAATCTATTATAACACTGAGTCTAACAGGGGCTTTGTCTCAGGGGGGAGGAGGGAGAATTAGTAAGATTTAAAGGGACACACACTCGCGTGACCTTACGGCTTGCCTGCTTGTCAGATACTGCTCTGCCTAGCTCTGGACACCCCCCCTACACCCCTGACAGAGTGGCCAATGACTTGCCTCGGAAGAGACGCGCAGCCGCTAGAATGGCCCCAAATTTCATGCAAATCGGCCCAAAACTTTATTTTTGGTTAGTTTTTTTCACTTTAAAACGCAATTTGCGACCATGTGCGTGTGAGCACAACCCATCATATGTAACGCGAATCGCGTTACCATGCGCGAAAGGGTTAATGTATTATCTGTGTATTTTAACTTGCTTTTTCTTGTTATTCTTCTTCATACCTCTTTGTTCTTGTTGTTCATTTTGTTTGCATGATATTGGTCAACACAGGATCCAAGTGCTTTAACAGGGTTCTGTATTTTTTATCCTGTAGCTTAAATTTTTTGTTCTTGTTGTTCCTCTTGCTAATTCCCTAGCCAGCTGTGTACATTTTCATGTTGGCCAGCACAAGGTCCAGATGTCTTGTTTTGTTTGTTTCGTTTCATTTTTGACGGCTCCAACATGCTTGCATTCATCGGCCCTGGTCACTTAATGGTGGCTTTTCATACTGCTCAATCTCTGGCATCCTCCCTGTTCAGTCCTTTAACCCTGAGGTCACATTTAATGACCTCGTTCCAGGTCTTTTTTGATCTGCCCCACACAGCCCCACCTCTAATATTAACTCATCTCACTTCCTGCACCCAGTTATCATCCCCCATCCTCTCCACATGCCCAGACCACCTAAATCTACCTCTCCTCATCGCAACACCAATACACACCAGTCCTATCCTACCTCTCAACTCATCCATCTTAAACCTAGCCCCACCCAGGCCTTGCATGCAGGGACGCACTGCACATCCACCTAATCATTGTCATTTCTGTATGTTTGAGCCTGAAAATATCCTCTTCCATTACTGCTCAGGTCTCACTCCCATGCAGCATTACACTCCTAACACATGCTGCATACAAAGATCCCTTAGCACATAGGGAGAGCTCTCTCAATGTCAGGAGAGACAACAGCTTCCTGAACTTCTTCCAACCACTCCTCACTCTAGCCACAGAGCTAGCTCCAGCACCACCTCCAGCACATAACATGTCTCCCAAATAACAAAACTTTTCCACACACTCAAGAGACTCACCAGGAAATTCAGTCCATTCACACCTGATGATCTCCACGTGCTCTCCCTGACACAATGCACATATAATATCAGCATTATCTCGCAGTCTACCTCTAATACCACTACATCTCTTATGCACCCACTTATCACAAACTCTGCACAAGATGGAATTACTTTCCACGTCCTTGTGACAGATTGCACATGGCCACTCTCACTCTTCTTTGACAGTACTGCCACCAACCCTAGTATCATCACTTTTGTTTTATCTGCATTTACCCTTAAGTCCTTGTGCCCCATACCATCTCTCCGCTTCCTAAATCTTTTCTCTGCCTCCCTTTCATTCTCTGCAATCAACACCAAATCATCAGCATATAACACCTCCCACAGGAGTCCATTTCTGAAGTCACATGATAGGATTTCAAGTACACCTAACCCTCGTTTTTCGACCGATCGTTATTTGATAAATTCCTTGTTTCGACATTTATAAATCTATGCCCTTTGTCATTGTTCGACATGGTTGTCCCTGCCATTTTGACAATTCAAACCGCGTGCCGCCAGACAGACTGGCTGAGCTGCCTGTCTCCTGTGCTCTGTCCTGCTGTTCAGTTGCCTCTTCATCCATCTGCATTTCTTTTTGGCCTCATGGAATACTACAGCACCACCATGGCTCCACCCAAGACCCCTACTATTACCCCTGTCAAGCACAGTCATGTGCTCACCAACCTGAGTGAGTGCTTGGCCATCGCATGGTCGGCTGACGATCAGGGTTGCCAGATCTGAACTTGGCCACATTATCAAACTCCTCAGTTTTCAGTACCGAATTTAACTTTTCATTATCATATTCTTAAAGCAAGCATTTGTTGTGGGTTAAGGACTACTTCCCGCTCATGGCTCAAACCCAGCAGCCACAAAACCGAATGTTTGAACATGACGGCTGGCCTGTCAAAGTTTGCGGGGACTTTTACACCTGGGTAATGGCAAGTAAATTCGGATAATGGTGTAATAAAGCCAAGGTTTAGCATTCAGATAGTGAACACATCCAGATAAATAAGGGATTATCCTGTCTATCCATCTGTTGCCAGACACCTTAATCCTGTAAGGGGTGGCCACAAACAGATCGCCTCCATGTCGCCCTGTCCCCTGCCATTTCATTGCCTTGCTCCCAACTAACACATACCTCTCCATACAGTAATCACTGTACTATCTGGACACCCAATATTCGGACACCCCACTGTCCGGACATCATTGGCTTGGGTGTTTGGAACCCAAAAATGCCCCCCAAAATGCAAAACAACGAAAAACTCATCTGATTATTTTTTACCCATATGTTTGAATTTGGCGCGCCGTGCTGAACAGATGTGTTTACGATCGCTTCCCTCTCTCCAGGCTCCCCTTCCCCTCCCCCCAGTTCTCTCTCAACTGCCATCATGAGTAAGCAGTTCTCGGGATGGCTGACGATAGTGTTTGTTTTTGTTTAAACAGTCATAATTCACTGTGCTAAGGATTAAGTGCAGTTCAACACTGGATTACTGTACATGCTTCAAGAGCATTTCACCACTGTCAGAGCTTTAGAGGTGGGATAATATTCAACGGACATGTAGGTACACTGTCAACTGCCAAATATTTTCCATAATCACTTCTAAATCATCATTTTTCTGGTTACGTTTTACTTATTTCATGCTTTGTGTCCCATATTTGAGTGCATAGGCTGTGAAAAAGGTGATTTTCTCAATGATTTTCATGTCTGTTACCTTCATTCACTATGCTGTCAGCTGGTGAACATATTTGCCTTACTGACCTCTAAATTATCATTTTTCTGGCTACATTTTATTTTGTTCATGCTTTGTGTTCCATATTTGAGTGCATAGACTGTGAAAAAGGTGATTTTCATAGTGATTTTCATGTCTCTTACATACATTCACTATGCTTTCAACTGGTGAACATTTTTGCCATACACACCTCAAAATCATCAATTTCGGGTTAAAATTCAGTTAATTCATGCTTTGTGTCCGTTATTTATGTGAATGGGTCTTAAATAAGTGCTGTGCATGTCCAGCAGGGAGGTAGGTAGGTTAGTGGTTTTCTGATTTAGGTTAGGTTAGGGTTTGGAATGACCGGTGCTGGAGCTTCAGGGCCAATATCTGGACAAGACCACTTTCTGGACATGCCTTTGGCTGTGTTACAATGGATAATGGAGGG
>JAGKTI010000794.1:64957-79447 GCA_018397915.1 Birgus latro | reverse complement strand
ATTACCAAAAATGTTAATCATAATTTCCTGCTTGCAATTTAATTTTCCCATGCATGGTTCTTAAGTAAAACAGCTAGAAAAAAGGTGGAAGCAGTGAATTTCATGTCCGGTCCTAACCTAACCTAACCTATGGTTACCATAAAGATTTTCATGCCTAACCTGTTTTCATCATGCTGTTAATGTGTTAAGAAATTACCCTAAATGTTAATCATAATTTCCTGCTTGCAATTTAATTTTCCCATGCATGGTTCTTAAGTAAAACAGCTAGAAAAAAGGTGGAAGCAGTGATTTTCATGTCCGGTCCTAACCTAACCTAACCTAACATTGTGTTAATCATAATTTCCTGCTTGTAATTTTATTCTTTCATGCATGGTTCTTAAGTGCACCAGCTAGGAAAAAGGTGGAAGCAGTGAATTTCATCTCCAGTCATAACCTAACCTAACCTAACCTAACCTAACCTAACCTAACCATTTTTCTGGTAGCAATTTACATCACATACTGTATTTGATGCTTTGTATCCAATAATTTAGTGCATAAAATGTGAGAAAAGATGATTTCCAAGTCAGATACTTACTTATACTATGCTGACAGGTTCTGAGCACCTATGACTCAGTCACCTCTAAATCATCATTTTTTGTTTAAAATTCAATAAATTCATGCTATATGTGCATTATTTATGTGAAAAGGGACCTAAATAAGTGCTATACATGTCCAGTAGGGAGGTAGGAAGGTAGTTTTCTGATTTAGGTTAGGTTAGGTTAGGGTCATGAAAAACCAGTGCTGGAGCTTCAGGACCAATATCCGGACAAAACCAATATCTTGACATGCCTTTGGCTCTATTATGTCGGATAATGGAAGGATTACATATATATATTTTTTAAATTTATAATTATAATGTTTAGAGCATAGTACACGTTGGCCTCATTGAAAGTTGTTTTGCTTCATATTTCATTACCAATTTGTGTAATTCAGTGATGTACACCCAAAAGCACTAACTTCTCCCTCCCTAGTAGCCAGAGTCACGGCCAGTGAGTGACCAGGTGATTGAACACCCCTCATCCACCGCCCCTCCCCCAACCCCAGTATAAGCATTGTTGGATATATGTGGAATGGCCAAACCTGGTGATGTTGCAGTGTGTCATGATCCTTTTTATAGACAGTCAGAACCAGTAAGGGTAAATATATAAAGGCATTTAACCCGTCACATCCCGACCGATTTCCAACCTACGACACCCCAAAATCCCGAGCGTTTTTGGGAAAAACTTTTATTGGCCCAAACCTTCGCTTTTGGTGAGAAACATTGAAAATTCATAGAGAAATCGTGATCCTGTGCTTAAAAACGTTGATACAGGTGTCATGCAACCTTACGTTTTCCTTCTTTTTCAGGGTACCTGGCTAAAGAAAACTAACTATGGAAGGGTTAACTAATTCAAACCACTTTCAACTATGTATTTATTCATGTATTTGGTACGAATTTATGTGTAGTAACAGACTATATTGGTTTTCACACATTTATATTGGCAATAGAAGCAATGTTCAGTCACCAAACGCATCCACATATGGCACCTTCCTGTATGACATTACCACCTCATCACTTCTGTTCTTGCTCTAGCTTCTTTATTTCCTTGTCCTCCACCTCAGGAATCACTTTCACCATGAATTTCGTCGTTGGAGAGATCGTGGGGCAACATACCTTTACTGGCCAGCTTACTGCTAACAGGTGAATTGCCCAGTGTGGGGGGGAGGGGGGGAGAGGGGGTTAGGTGGGGCCAGGCAGTATCCCTGCTTGACAGCAGGTAGAGGAACGTCTCCCACATATGCCTACCAAAAATCACCCATGAAACTTGAAAATTGTGCAAATTATGATCCTTGCAATTGCGCAACGTACCATACGTCAATGGGTGTAGCTGTGACAAAACATCGCTATGTACCCACACGTCGATGGGATTCCTCGGGTTAATGTGTAACACTGTCCTGTTATCCACAACTTATGAGAGACACGAAAATGAAAGAAGACCTACAATATATTGTGTTATTGTTTATATACTTGCATCCTATATTATAATGCAACATATAAGTACTCGTATAGTATAGTGAACAGCATCTGTTGAGAGATATGATGTCTTTCCCCACACATTCTCGGGACTACTGTCTCCATCAGATGCCTCTCATACCCTCTTGTCCCCCTAGTCCCACCCATTGTTAACCCCTTCTTCACCGGGTATGTGTTTTGATGTACTCCCCTACATCGCTTGTAAACACCTGTGAGACACTGGAACAGCAACCGTGATACGCTGGTACACCCTCTAATGAATGGTAGTATATGGGCCTCAGGGTTGGCCAGTAAGGCTGTTTCTGAGGACCTTTTGATAGCACCAGCTCTGTGTTTTGACAACAAAGACTGTGACGAATTCTGACGTCATAAGATACGTCATGACTGGGTTGCGGTGGCACCAATGGCTTGCCCACTCATCTGTGATGTAACTTCTTTTAGACCAATCATTATTTTATTTATAGTTTCTGCTACAGATATCATGCTATATTTTCTGCTGACATACGGCAAAATTTACACCCCTTGTCCTGCCTGAGAGAGCCAGTTACCACACACTTGACCACGAGGGAGGGTGTACAGAATAATTTTCTCTCATGGTGTCTCTGGCGGATTCCATTAGTGACAGATTTATGCCTCATGAGTGTCAGTGCATACTGTTGTTAGTGTGTGTGCTCGCACACACACCTGCTAAGTCACGAGTGATGACGTCATCGGAAGGTTCCTGTGGCATGCAACCGGGGACCTTGGGCAGTTCACGTTGTGAGGCCGGTGAGTGTGGTTTGCCTAGTCTGACACTGGTAGCAGAACGTAGTTCGAAAAATGGCGTCGTGTTTGACCAAGTGGCCTCCAAAACTCAAAAATTATTCTGCTTATGAGAGCTGGAAAAAAAACATCGACATTTGGTGCGAACTGACGGACTTGGCTAAAGAAAAACAAGCCTTAGCTATTCACCTGTCATTGTCCGGAAGAGCCAGGGTTTCGTCTTCGGAGGTTGATGCAGAGGTTTTGAAGCAGAAGGATGATGTTCAGACCTTGCAGAAAAAATTAGACGGTTTATTTATCGTGGACAAAGGGCATCGACAGTTTGCAGCATTTTATGAGTTGTACAACTTCAGAAGAGCCAGTGATATGAACATTCGGGAGTTTGTGACAGAATTTGAGCATGTTTATTTCAAATTTACAAAGCAGGACATGGCACTGCCAAATTCTGTGATGGCTTTTATGCTCTTAGCTGCATGCAAACTTTCAGACAGTGAGCAACAACTAGTGATGTCCGCAATAACTGAGGTGACTTACGAAAACATGAAATCTGCCCTGAATTGTATTTTTGCTGGTGAAATTGGCAGGGAGAACGAGGCATCAGTGTCTGCCCAGGAGGTGAAAGGTGAACCAGTATTTTGGAGTGACGAAGTTGAGGGTGAGGAAACATTTTCTGCTAGAGGTACTCGATGAGGACGGAGAATGTTGCGGGGTGGTGCAGTACGTGATCGACGTCGTGGTAGTGGCGATGTTCAACCGTATCTGCTAGAATTCCACAAAGCTCATCCACCGGCAGGAGGCAGAACCCACTTGGGTCTGACGGAAAGGTATCAAGGTGTTTCGTATGTGATTCTAGATTTCATTGGGCACGTGACTGTCCGAATGTAGACGAAAACGACAGCAGTTGAGAAGAAAATTCTGAAACAGTGAATCTTTTGTTATTTATGGGCTATGCGGATGATGCCACTAGTAGAGGTAAGTTACAGACTCTGGTAGAAAAATCTAAGGGATGTGCTCTTCTAGACACAGGGTGTTTTACAACTGTATGTGGAGTTGAATGGATCAATTGCTATCTAAGTGAGCTCGCTGATTACGAACGTGAAGCTATAAGAGAAGAAGCGTCATCCTCAACGTTTATTTTTTCTGATGGTGTCACAGTTTCTTCCCTCAAACATGTTACTCTGCCCTGCTACTTTGGAAATATGCATGCAACCATCATGACTGATGTTGTGGACTGCAGTATTCCCTTGCTGTTCAGTAGACATTCCATGAAAAAAGCAAAAATGTTGATTAATTTTGGAAGTGACCAGTTCAAAATTTGTGGAACTATCATTGATTTGAAGTCCTCATCTTCAGGCCATTACTTACTTCCAATTTCCTTATCACTAGATCGTGAATTTTGTGAAACAATCATGTTGGCATCTCTTGGGGGTGATGTAGAAAAAAACGCTTTGAAGCTTCACAGGCAATTTGGACACCCAACTTCGGCAAAATTAATTAAACTGATCACAGATGTGGGAATTAAAAGTTCAAAACTGGAGCGGGCTATCAAGGCTGTATCTGATGCTTGTGCAGTCTGTTGCAGATTTAAGAAAGCCAAGCCCTGACCCGTAGTCAGTTTGCCCATGACGTCTAAGTTTAACGAAGCCGTAGCTATGGATTTAAAAGCTTGGGGAAGGCATTATTTCTTAGTCCTTGTTGATTTGGCGACCAGGTATTGTAATGCGATAGTAATCGTGGATAAGTGTGCACCCACCATTATCAAAGGAATATTTCGGAGCTTGATTGTTGTGTTTGGCGCACCTAGAAAAATTCTCATAGACAATGGCTGTGAATTCAACAATGCGGAAATGCGAGCATTGGGAGAGGCCTTCAATATCAAGATCATGACAACGTCTGCAGAGAGTCCTTGGTGCAACGGAGTCTGTGAGTGTCAAAATGCAGTCATTGGTGACATTGTTAGGAAGATAATGCTGATAGCCAGTGTGAATTGGATGTGGCCTTGGCATGGGCAGTATCGGCAAGAAATGCTCTCACCGACTACACAGGCTTTTCTCCTAACCAACTTGTTTTTGGTCAAAACCCTGGCCTGCCTAATGTGTACGCAAATGATCCTCCAGCCTTGGAACCTTAATCACCATCGAAAATTGTGAGAGACAACTTGAACGCTCTTCATTTAGCTAGACAAGAGTTTATAAAGACCGAATCAGATGAACGTTTGGCTATGGCTCTTCGGCACAACGTTCGTTCGAGTGACTTAAACGACATCCGAAATGGAGATGAAGTCTACTACAAAAGAAATGACAGTCATGAGTGGCACGGTCCCGGAATTGTAATAGGCAGAGATGGGAAACAAATTCTGGTGAGACACGGCGGTGTCTACATGCGAGTGCACGTATGTCGTTTTGCACGTGCGCCAGAGCAAGATACTACAGTTGAAAGTTGTGTCAGCAGTGATGAGAAGAACAATGTTGTCCAGGAGAAGCCTAATGATGATCCTCCGCAAGTGTTGAATGACTATCCACCAGATGATTTGTCGGAAGATGGTGTGGTTCCAATTGATGAGTCTCCCACAGTTTCTGTTCCGATTAATCAGCCTCCCACAGTTTCTGTTCCGATTAATCAGCCTCCCACAGTTTCTGTTCCGATTAATCAGCCTACCACAGTTTCTGTTCCAATTAATCAGCCTCCCACAGTTTCTGTTCCGATTAATCAGCCTCCCAAAGTTTCTGTTGGTCAACGTATAAAGGGAATACATTCAGAAAGTGGGGAGTTGGTATCTGGAAGGATTATGAGTCGGGCAGGTAAAGCTACTGGAAAGTACAAACACTGCTATAATTTGAAGAGGGATTGTGACGGCAGCATTGATTGGATAGATTTGGAGAAGGATCTTAGCGAATGGGAAGTGGTTGATGATGACGCAGAAATGCTTGTTCTTTTCAACTCTGAGGCCATATTATTCGCTAAGGAAAATTAAATTACAAACTGGCAGAATAATGATGTGTATGAGGAAATAGATGATGTTGGGCAAGGTGCCATAACGATTCGATGGGTTGTGACGGAAAAACTGAAAAATGGAAAGCCTATTGTTAAGGCCCGGTTAGTCGCCAGAGGATTTGAGGAAGACACAGTGGATCTCCGAAAAGACTCGCCTACTTGTTCAAAAGAAGCAGTGCGTTTGGCACTTTCTTTGGCCTCCACCAACCAGTGGGATTGCCTCACTATGGACGTGAAAGCTGCCTACTTGCAAGGTAACGACATTGAGAGAGTTGTTCATTTACGTCCTCCGCCTGAATATGCAAATGGTAAGTTATGGAGACTAAAGAAAACTGTTTATGGCCATTGTGATGCTGCTAGGCATTGGTATCTGCGCATAAAAGATCAATTGTTGAGTCTCGGAGCTAAAGTGTCATCACTGGATTCAGTGCTGTTCTCTTGGGACAATAGTGGCAAAGTCGAAGGCATTGTATGCATCTACGTCGACGACTTCCTTTGGGCTGGTACACATGAGTTCGAACAGCAAGTGATAAACCGGTTGAGTCAAATATTCCTCATCGGCAGTTCAGACTCAAAAGCCTTCAAATACGTTGGTCTCAGTGTCATCTGATGGCAGCACAACGCTCGACCAATTCCAGTATGCTTCATCTTTTAAACCAGTCACGCTGAGTAAACTTTGTGCAGCAGTAAAATCAGGGGAGCTGTCCGAGTCTGAGAAAACGGAGTACCGAGCATTAATTGGGCAACTCAACTGGATTGCCACATACACTTGGCCAGATATTGCCTTTGATGTGTGTGAGTTGAGTGTGACTAGCAACTGAGCTACCATAGTGGATTTGATTAGACTCAATAAGGTGATCTTAAGAGTGAAGACTGATAACATGAAGCTATAATTCCAAGAATGGGGTTGATCGACGACTGTCATTTAGAGTGCTTTTCAGATGCCTCATTTGCCAACCTTGTAGGCAGTGGATCTCAGGGAAGTTTTGTGATCTTCCTACGAGATGCTAGTGAGGCAAGATGTCCTATATTCTGGCAGACAAGAAAGATCAGGAGGGTCGTCAAATCTACCTTATCTGCTGAGGCGTTGGCACTGTTTGAATGTGCTGAGACTGCTGTATATCTCGCCAACATATTGCGTGAGGTTTCTGGATGTGGAAAGATCAAAATAAAGTGTTTCGTCGACAACAAGAGTCTGGTGGACACCCTTTACTCCTGTAGGAGCGTAGAAGACAGGAGATTACGCATTGATATTGCTGTATTGCAAGACATGTTGGAGCGAGGGGAGATTGATGAAGTATCTTGGGTGGATACATCACAACAACTGGCTGATTGTCTCACCAAGAAAGGTGCCTCGACCGAGCGACTGTGTGCAGCAGTCCACCGAGACTAGAAAGTTTATAATACTTCAAGAGACATCACATATCGGTATTTGGCCACAGACAAAAGTGTATGTATTTTATACATAATGTGTATTGGGTGTTGGTGGTACTCACACAAAAGTCTATGTATTGGATACATAGTGTGTATCAGACGCAAATAGACCATCCAGCTTCGTCCTTGGGATCTTTTGTCAAATTAAGAAGAGAGGATGAGAGTGTTAGTGCATATTGTTGTTAGTGTGTGTGCGCACACACACACCTGCTAAGTCACGAGTGATGATGTCATCGGAAGGTTCATGTGGTATGCAACCGGGGACCTTGGGCAGTTCACGTTGTGAGGCCGGTGAGTGTGGCTTGCCTAGTCTGACAATGAGGATACTTATTTAGGTGTATCAGATGATGCAACAGTGTGTAATGTGTAGAGATGATGACTATTATCCTGGAAATGATAGTGAGGTTGATGTGAGTGAGGAGGAGGAAATTAGTAGCTAGCTTGATGATGCCACATTCTCAGGAGCAAGTGGGTCAAGGTCCCCATCACCTTCACAAGTGTTCACACACTTCATTCTCGGCTAACAAAGTAAGTAAATAAGCCATCCATCTGTGCATGACTTTTTTTCCAAGCCAGTATGTGCAGTAGTTACCTGGGTAACAATACTTTAGCATAAGACATGTAAACTTATAAAATGAGTTATAATAATTTTTTTACAATAGCAACATCATGCAGGATTTATGTGCTAATCAGTATACAAATAAATCACAAAGAGTGAATAGTTTGGATGTGGCACAAAAAACATACACTATCCCTCACACTACGGGAGGGGGAGCTGTCGGGTCAGTATGGGGGGTGAACGTAGTGTTTACATTGGTGGGAGGGGTCCGTAAAGAAGGGGTTAACCACCATAAAGATAATGATGAAATAATCCATCAGGTATTGATCATAATAATATTATCATACACCTCTGTATTAAGCACCAACAAATCAATAACATACAATACTGGTACTTCGGCATACCTTCCAACCATTTCATCCTGTTTAAGCTGTTATGTGACATGTGCGCTGCGAGTTGAGCCTTGTGTTACATGGACATTCGGTTGTTTATCGTTAACACAGGCCGTGTTGTTTTGTCTCTATCTATCTATTGCCAGATGCCATAATCCCGTAAGGGGTGGCCATTTGACTTTGAGTTATTTGTTTTACAGGGAGGGGCACTAACCCTCCACCAACCCACTTGCTGACACGTAGGGACCACGTGTTGTTTTGGACGTCCATTAATTCATATTAAAGTGGCAGTTTAAGTCTTACATTATAAACTCATAAGGATTATGTTCCTGTCATTATTGGGTGAATGAAACTTATCAGGAATCAGCTCTGACAAACTGCAAACTCTCTGCTTTAAGGAAAATATTCCAACCTCATATCAAAACGGTGACACAAAGTCATTATACGAGTATGTACGACTGAATGTGGTAGAATCGTATACATAATGACATAGTGTTGCTGTTGTGACAAGAGGTCAGAATACAGTAATCCCTTCAGTATCCCATGTAATAGAGCCAAAGGCATGTCCGGAAATTGGGCAAGAACTTTCTGGACAGTTACTTATGGACCCTAACCCAGCCTAACTCACAAAACCACCTACATAACTCTCTACCAGACATGTGGAGCACCTATTTAAGACCCTATTCACAGAAATAAGGGACAGGAAGCACGAAATAAGTGAAAAGGAACAAGAGAATGAGGAATTAGAGGTGAGTGTAGAAAATACCTAGCAGTTTCCAGGGTACTGTATCTCCCTTCCAGACAAGAACAGCACCTGTTTAACCTGCTCTATCCTGGCAGATTTTTCACTAATGAGCTCCCCCAATCCCAGCATTTTTTTTTTCTGAAACCTCCACTTTTTATGAGAAACATTGAAAATTCATAGAGAAATTGCTCACCTGAGCTTAAAAATGCCAGTTCAGGGGACAATACCCTCACCTGGGAGTGTGTTCTATGGGGCACAGCTCCAGAAAAAAAGTTTTCTATGGGAGGAGTAACTACAGTAAGGTCCCGGGTTACGTCGGTATCGACTTACGTCAAATTGAGGTTACGACAGTCGGTTCGGAAATTTTAAAATATAAGAAAATAAAGAAAAAATACGTAAAGCTCGGTTTTTAAAGTGTTGCTGTTTACCGCAAGATGTCTCTGGTGTTTTCCCGCCTCACTTTACCAACAAACCAGCAATCGCTCTCAGTCTTGCTGCTACTACCACCTGTAATTTTCTTGTGTTTGTTTTTCGCATGATTCCACGATGCCTAAGAGACAGCTTCCTAGTGACCATAATAACTTCAAGAAACGCAAGACCATCACATTACGTGAAAAAGTCGATATTATTAAGCGTAATTAGAAAGGAGAAAAAGCATCAGTGATCGAGTGAGGGAAAAAAAGCCATCAACATTGATGTTAGAAATGCTTACATTATCGTGCTGGTAATGATGTTGGTATTTCATATTTTACGGCAGTATTTTACAGTAAACTTTATTGTATGATGAAGTATGAAAAGTGTTTGAATTTAGGAATAAAATATGTGTTGGCAGTGTGCACGTGTGTAAGGACGGGAGAGTGAGGGAGCGGCAGCCTGACTCAGTTGTGGGTGAGGCAGGTGCGGCATAACTCAGTTGCTATGACGATGAGAAGTGCCGTTACTGCAGCGAGTGAGCTACTGTGACGATAACTCGTAGCAAGTACAATCTGGAGAAAGCATATGACAGGGTGGATAGACAAGGTTTGTGGAAGGTATTAAGAATATATGGAGTGGATGGGAAGTTGCTGAAGGCAGTGAAGAGTATGTATGAGCGTGCTAAGGCTGCAGTGCGTGTGGATGGCAAACTGAGTGAATCTTTCCATTTGAAGGTTGGATTGAAACAAGGATGTGTCATGTCTCCATGGTTGTTCAGTCTGTATATGGATGGGGTTATAAAAGAGATACAAGGTCGGGCAGTGGATGTTGGAGTGGCCCTAGTGAGAGAGGGCAGTGTGTGGAAACTCCCTGTACTGTTGATTGCAGATGATACTGTGTTGTTGAGCGAAGACGAAGGGGAGCTGCAAGGCTTGGTAGATGAGTTTGGGAGAGTGTGTAAGAAACGGAATCTAAAGGTGAATGTGGGGAAGAGTAAAGTGATGGTCTTCGAGAGAAGTGAAGCCAGTGAGTGTACAGTGAGATTGGATGGGAAGGAAATGGAGAATGTGAGTGAATTTAAGTACTTGGGTAGTGTGATGAGTAAGGATGGTAGTCTGGAGGGTGAAGTGCTCGAAAGGGTACAGCAGGGAAGGAAGGTTGCTGGTTCGTTGAAAGCAGTGATAAGAAACAGGGAGGTGAGCATGGAAGTGAAAAAGTTGTTACATGACAGTATTGTGATACCAACTCTGACATATGGAAGTGAAGCTTGGACCCTGTTGGAAGGACAGAAGTCAAGAGTGAGAGCAGTGGAAATGAGTTATTTGAGAGGAGCATGTGGAGTCACATGGAGAGACAGACTAACAAATGAGGAAGTGAAGGAGCATTGTGGTGTGCTTGAGGACGTGATGGGAAGCGTTAGGAGAAGCACGTTAAGGTGGTTTGGGCATGTGGAGAGGATGGAGAGTGAAAGATTGACGAGGAGAGTGTATGTGAGTGAGGTGGAGGAGGCGAGAGGGAGGGGGAGGCCGAGGATGAGATGGAGGGATGGAGTGGAGAGGTATATGAGAGAGGGGGGTGTGAGTTGGGAGCGTGGTAGTGAAATGGCAGGGGACAGAGTGACATGGAGGCAATTTGTTTGTGGCCACCCCGTTCGGGATTGAGGCGTCTGGCAATAGATAGATAGAAGTACAACTTACATTTTATTCAATAAATATCATCAGTTCAAAAGACTGTGTTTCTTATACAAACCTGTTATAAGATTATTACATTTATAGTTTGCGATGTATGGTTGAAAAATCTGTAAAACTCAAGTTACGTTCAAAATCGGCTTATGTCATGTCTCAGGAACGGAACTCTGACGTAACCCGGGACCTTACTGTATTCCAAACCACTCAGAATAGGTAGATATTTATTTCGTACAAATTTATACACGTATGTAGTACAAAAGTATTTTGGTTTTCACACAGTAATATAGGCGATATAAGCCTGTAAATTCCCATATGGTCTAGTGGTGAGATATTGCAATTTATTCACTGTTTATTCACTAAAACGAGCACGAGCGGCAGCCATTGCGACGAGCACCTACTCACAATGGTAGTTAGGCAGAAACTGAGGAGGGGAGGAAGCAGGGGGCCAGTCTACTACGTGTGATAACACAGCTGTTTGACACCGGGTGCCAAGTTCAAAGTACAGTTGAGAAAAGTGTTGGATTTTTTTTTTTTTTTAGGGGGGGAAGGGAGTTCTGAAGGCCCGGACCCAAATTGTCAAGACATTGGGGTGTCCAGGAATTGGGCATCCGATTATTACAGGGATTACATTTCATTAACCCGTCACGTCCCGACCGATTTCCCACCTCCAATACCCCCCAGTCCCAAGCATTTTTGGGGAAAATTTTTTTTGGCTAAAACATCCGCCTTTGATGAGGAACGAAGGAATATGAACAAGAAAGTGGTTACCTGGATCCCCAAGTGGTCAGAACAGGTGAGTCCCCCCTGGTGCAGGTATCGTTCTCTTTCAGTGACGAGTCTGGCTCGCACGTTTTCTATGGTTGGTAATTTTGGGAAAAGCAACCATTAACACATCTACATTTATTCATTTTGATCTAATAAACAATAAGAACAACAATATAAGGGTTTTCAATGAGATATATAGGAAAAATTAGCATTGTTCCATTGCGTTAGCATAGCGAGTTTGGTCACTTTTGTCACATTGAGTTGCTAAGTTTCTTGTTTCAGGAAACATATCATTTTATTTACTTGCATATTACTGCTTCAATGACATTTTAGCATTTTTGACTTTATGTAAATGGTTTCAGCTGTTTACATTCATTACAATGATATTTAGCATAATGCTAGCGTATATTTGTATACTCGGCGCACTCGCTATGACTCATCTTTCAACGTACAGTGGGGCCCCTTGGATAGCGACCTTATTAGTCCAACAAAATGGCCGCTATCCGTGAAATCGCTACCCAAGGGGCAAATTTCTTACCTAAAAAAATTAATACAGTCCTGGACTCCTTCAGCTATACCCCAAATTTCCTCCATTACCCATCAGTATCACGTCATATTTCTTCAGTACAGTACTGTAATAAGATAAACGTATACTACATACAGTATTCAAAAAGTTATCTTTTTCTTTTCCTCCACGCAGTATTGTTTCTTTGGCTTGCCACGCATGTATTGTCTGGCCTTTTCGGTCACTTTTACATTACCAGTACTTCCTGTTTTTTTCCTGGGCCACCACCACCACATGGGCCAGCCCCCGATGTTGAAGCCATGATATTAGAACACTCAGTAGCCAGACAATAAATGGAAGGTCACAAAAAACTTTAACAATGGCGAGAGACTGTGACAAGTTGAATGGATGCGCGGTGTGTGGATAAACAAACAATCTTCTTCTTCTTCTTCTTGGGGTAACTGCGGGGAGGTTCACCTTCCACCCGTCATTATCGCTTAGATATTGGCATTCCCCCAAAAGGAAAGGTAAAGGAAAAATTTAAAACTGTAAAATTTGGTAGGAGAGAGAGAGTTGGAGATTAGTTATAAGAAAAGCTTAAGATACATACTTTCACATGGGTCAATGAACTACGGTCCTGACTCCTTCAGGTATATCCCTAATTTCCTCCATTAACCATTAATATCACGTCATATTTCTTCAGTAATAAGATAGTATATTACATATTCAAAGAAGATTAACAAACTTACTTTTAATTCGTTTTGAGTGCCACCTACAGGCCGGTCCTGCAGTGGACCTCAGTGGCTGATGACGACGATACTGTTATCAATTGTAGTTACCATACCGTGGCAGCCTGCTAGAGCCGCTAAAAAATAAATACCTGTACTACACTCCAACGAAACCCTAAATTCCTACTGTGAACACTAATAAAATAAACTTANAACTTTTAAATCATTTTTGCTATTTATTGTTGAAATTACTGTCGTGCTTGGTGGATATTGTACCGCAGCAACCTAGCGACCACAGACCTGACTCTGCTCACTCCCCATCTCTCATCCCTCATCTTTCTCTTGTCCCTCACGTCGTAACACATGCAAACAAACTTCATTCTCGATGTGATGGGCCTCTGTTTCCTCATCTTCCCAACCATCATATAGGTCCTCCTCGAGCTGAACAGGGGGCAGCCACCGAAGTTGAGGCCATGATAGAGCACTCAGTCCCCAGACAATAAATGGAAGGTCACAAAAAACTGTAACAATGGAGAGACTGAGGGTTGAATGAACACACGGCTCATGGATAAGCAATGGGTCAATGAACTGACTGAGGATAGACTTGCACTCACTGTCTGTTACCAGGGTCCGACCTTGGCAACTCTGCCCATCCACCCACTACAGATGAAGATCAGCTCCCATGTACCATCAGCATTCAGATCAGATCAGATGATATTCGCCCAGTATTGCTTTTGAATCAGGTTCCGACCCTGGCAACTCTGCCCACCTGCTAGCTACATGTTAAATGCCTAGCGGATTTTCACTAACTGTGCACCATCAGCATGAGGATAGACTCGCACTCACTGTCAGTGTTACCAGGGTCCGACTTTAGCAACTCAGCCCATCGCCCGCTACAAATGAAGGTCGGCTTGCATACACCATCAGCATTAAGATCAGATCAGATGATATTCGCCCAGTATTGCTTTTGAATCAGGTTCCGACCCTGGCAACTCTGCCCACCTGCTAGCTACATGTTAAATGCCTAGCGGATTTTCACTAACTGTGCAACATCAGCATGAGGATAGACTCGCACTCACTGTCAGTGTTACCAGGGTCCGACTTTAGCAACTCAGCCCATCGCCCGCTACAAATGAAGGTCGGCTTGCATACACCATCAGCATTAAGATCAGATCAGATGATATTCGCCCAGTATTGCTTTTGAATCAGGTTCCGACCCTGGCAACTCTGCCCACCTGCTAGCTACATGTTAAATGCCTAGCGGATTTTCACTAACTGTGCACCATCAGCATGAGGATAGACTCGCACTCACTGTCAGTGTTACCAGGGTCCGACTTTAGCAACTCAGCCCATCGCCCGCTACAAATGAAGGTCGGCTTGCATACACCATCAGCATTAAGATCAGATCAGATGATATTCGCCCAGTATTGCTTTTGAATCAGGTTCCGACC
>JAGKTI010000794.1:21760-60938 GCA_018397915.1 Birgus latro | reverse complement strand
TCTGATTCTGGCCACCACCAAGTGGTGGTCAGAAAGTCCACTCCCCCAACCTCTATATACTCTTGCATCCATTATACATCTTCTCATCCTTTCATCCACACACACATAGTCAATCATTGCCTTCCGTTCATTCATTCCCCCGTCCTCTCTTCTCACCACTCGCCATGTATACCTATGGATCATTTTGTGCCTGAAGAGGGTATTAACTACCACCAACCCCCTCCCAGCACAAATGTCCACTAAAGCACTGCCATTCTCATCCATCTCTGCAGGCACACCCCACTCACCAACCACTCCATCCACCTTCTCATTCCCTACTTTTCCATTCATATCTCCAATCAGAAACACTCTCTCATTCCTTTCAAACTTTTCCAAGCAGGCTTCCACATTTGTCCAAAACTCTTCTCTCACTCTACTTACACGATCTTGCATTGGCGCATACACGCACACAATTGCCCAGATTTGTAGTCCAACTTTCACTCTTACCCACACAATCCTTGACCCAACTGATCCATACTCTCTTACATTCTCCTTCCACCTGTTGCTCACAACAATACACACTCCCTCTTTCGCCCTCTCATTCTCACCCACTCCCGCGCATATACCCCATCCATATTCCCATTCTCTCACACTCTCACCTCGCCATTTAGTATATATATATATAGTATATATATATATGTGTGTATGTATTATTTTTATGAATTGATATGTTTTGTAATATCCCCATATCCTCATTCTCAAAGTGCGGATGCGGATGCAGATGCGGATATTAAATTTACCATTACTGCAGATGCGGATACGGATGTTACTTGCATTGCAAATGTGGATGCAGATGCAGTTGCGGATCTCTTAAAAATGTGGATAATTTGCGAATGCAGATGCGGATATCCGATACACCTCTACTTTATACACTCGCTAGGAATGTTTCAACTTAGAATATATTTATGCACTAAAATAATATTTATCAACAAATATTGTACCGTTTCTACTTTGTACTAATATTTACAAATGCACTGGCCTTATAATTACACTGAGCGTCTGTATGTCGCATACTTTCCTGAGAATAAGCGTCTTATCACTATTACACCATCTCAGAACTGCATCATTGTGTGGTATATTCCTTGAAACATGGGTGAATGCATAGACCCACATCACACTCAACGCACTCATAGCGGGTGTCTTTTCTCTGAGTGTTGGGTCTCAGTCGGGAATTACCACACACATGACATCTGCATTGGGGCCTAGGTCTGTTTGGTTGTGGAGGGATGGGAGTGGCAGAGTGGCAGCCGGAAATTCTCAGCGGAGTATGGGCAGTAGGGGCAGTGCAGGGTCGTTGCTGAGTTCTGTTTTCAGCATACTTGGCAATAATTTCCCTGCTAAGCTCCCTGACAAAACCTTCAAAGGTTTCCTGCACACCTGTTGTCATGGCATGCAGGTGGTGGCAATTGAGGGGAGTTATGTCCAGCAGGTGAAAGAAGAGCTTTTTGTACCACTTCATCGTGGTCCTGGCACACTCTACACTCGACATCATGGAGTCTGACTGGTCCACGAGCTGCATGTTGATGTCATAATCCAGAACACACTCAGGTTTCTAGATGCGGCGCCTGCTCTCGCTGCGGTAATCCACGGACTGTGTGCGGTGCATCAAAGGGCCATGAACCATCGATAAGAGGCAGACTTCTCTGTTGTGGTTCCACACTGTTGCTAGGAGAATACCACCTCATTTCTCTCTAGTTTCCCCCCGACCTTCACCATGTGGCGCCTGTTCACCTTTACCATACCACAGAGTCCCGTGTCATGCAGGTGTAGATAACGAGCGAGAAGAGGGCTAGTGTGCCAGTTATCAAGGTAGAGGATGTGACCACGATGAAGGTACTCTTCAATCATTGTCTTTACCACTGCTCATGAGAGTCCAATACAGTAATCTCTCTACTGTCCAGACGACCACTGTCCGGTGACCTCACTGTTCGGACATTGTAGACTGATGGCCGAAACCCCCAAATGCCCCAAGTTGCAGAAAAAAAACGAAAAAATCCGATTTTTTTAAACCACGTCAGTTTGAATTTCCCTTGCGTGCCAACCAGCTCCCTTTCCGCACTACCCCCCTCCTCCTAGTTCTGTCTCAACTCCCATGAAGAGTGTACGGCTGTCCGATTGTTTGCGGTATTTTCGTTCTTGTTTAAATAATTATAAATCTCAATGCTAAGGATTAAGTGTAGTTAAACACTGGATTACTGGACATGCTTCAAGAGCAATTATGACCACTGTAAAAACCTTAGAGGTGGGGGTAAACAACAATCATGGGCATGTAAGTACATTGTCTATCTATCTATCTATCTATTGTCAGATGCCTCAATCCCAAACGGGGTGGCCACAGACAAATCGCCTCCATGTCACTCTGGCCCCTGCCATTTCACTACCACGCTCCCAACTCACACCCCCCTCTCTCATATACCTCTCCACTCCATCCCTCCATCTCATCCTTGGCCTCCCCCTCCCTCTCGCCCCCTCCACCTCACTCACATACACTCTTCTCTTCAATCTTTCACTCTCCATCCTCTCCACATGCCCAAACCACCTTAACGTGTTTCTCGTAACGCTTCCCATCACGTCCTCAACCACACCACAACGCTCCTTCACTTCCTCATTTGTTAGTCTGTCTCTCCATGTGACATTGTCAACTGCTAAATATTTTTCATAATCACTTCTAAATCCTCATTCTCTGGTTACATTTTATTTACTTCATGCTTTGTGTCCCATATTTGAGTCCACAGGCTGTGAAAGAGGTCATTTTCTCAGTGATTACCACGTCTCTTACATTCACTATCAAGTCAACTTGTGAACATTTTTGCCCTACACACCTCTAAATCATGATTTTTCTAGTTACATTTCATTTACTTCATGCTTTGTGTCCCATATTTGAGTGCACAGGCTGTGAAAGAGATGATTTTCTCAGTGATTACCATGTCTCTTACATACATTCACTATCTAGTCAACTGGTGAACATTGTTGCCCTACTCACCTCTAAATCATAATTTTCTCACATATTAGTGCATAAGATGTGAGAAATTATCATTTTCATAGTGATTGCCACATCCAGTACTTACTTACACTAAGCTGCCAACTCGTGAACATCTTTTTTTTTTTTTCTTTAATTCAAGAAAGAAGGAACCAAGGGCCATGGGCCCGCATACTGTTCCTTCCAAGAAAAAGTAAAAACAATACAAAAGAGAGCCAAATTCAAGATCCATTCATTTCGAGATGCCTGGACACACTGCGTTTGAAAGATTGGAGATCATAGGAAGCAGGGAATACAGACAGAGGGAGACAGTTCCAGAGTTGACCAGTTGCATAAATGATGGACTGGGAGTAACGGTTAACTCTTGCATTAGAGAGTTGGACAGAAAAGAGATGAGAGTTTGTGGCTAGACGGGTACTACGTGCCCGTCGTAGAAGTGGAGGGATGCAAGCAGACAGTTCAGAGGAACAGTGACCATTGAAGTAGCGGTAGAAGAGAGATAAAGAAGCAACAGTGCAGTGAAGAGACAAAGGTTGAAGGGAATCAGTAAGAGGAGGAGAGTTAATGAGACGAAAACCCTTTGACTCCACCCTATTAAAAAGAACCGCATGTGGGGAGCCTTCCCACACATGAGAGTTGTACTCCATACACGGGTGAATAAAACCCGTCTACAAGGTCAACATCTGTGCAGGGGTAAAGAAAGCTCGGAGTCGGGCCAGCACACCTAATCTCTTGGAAGCAGATTTCACAAGAGATGTAATATGTTCTTTCCAAGACAAATCCCGAGAGAATGAAACCCCTAGCATGTTCAAGGATGATGCAAGACCGAGCTGGACATTATTAAACATTAGTGGGTAATCCTGAGGAAGATTTTGTCGAGTTGATAAGTGTAAGAACTGAGTTTTTGATGCATTAAAAATAACAAGATTATTTTTACCCCAATCAGAGATATGAGCCAAGTCAGACATTAGGTGTGCCATAGCCTTATCCCTTGTTTGCTGAAGTAACTGCTGAGATGGACGTTGCGGAAATCGAATGGAAAGGTGAAGGGTGGAATCATCAGCATGTGAATGGATAGGGTTAGATGTACAGCTTAGAAGGTCATTGATGAATAAAAGAAAGAGAGTTGGTGATAGGACAGAGCCCTGAGGAACACCACTGTTGATAGGTCTAGGAGAAGAACGATGGCCGTCTAGAACAGCAGCTATAGAACGACCAGAAAGGAAGCTAGAGATGAAGGCACAGATAGAAGGATAGAAACCGTAAGAGGGCAGTTTGGAAATCAAAGATTTATGCCAGACTCGATCGAAAGCCTTTGAGATGTCAAGTGCAATGACAAAGCTTTCGCCAAAGTCCCGAAAGGAGGATGACCAGGAGTCTGAAAGGTAGGTGAGAAGATCGCCAGCGGAGCGTCCCTGACGGAACCCATACTGACGATCAGAAAGAAGGTTGTGACTGGAAAGATGCTTTAAAATTTTTCTGTTAAGAACTGATTCGAAAACTTTTGATACACAGGATGTTAAAGCAATTGGACGATAGTTAGAGGGTTGGGAATGGTCACCCTTCTTTGGGACTGGCTGAATGAGAGCAAACTTCCAGCAAGAAGGAAAGGTACAGGTTGAGAGACAAAGGCGAAAGAGTTTACCTAGGCAGGGTGTAAGCACAGAAGCACAGTTTTTGAGGACAACAGAAGGGACTCCATCAGGCCCATATGCCTTGTTAATATTGAGGCCAGTGATGGCAGAAAATACATCAGCTGAAGAAATTTTAATGTCAGGCATGAGGAAGTCTGAGGGGGGAAGTGATGGAGGAACAGCACCGGAATCGTCTAAGGTGGAATTGGAGGAGAAAGTCTGAGCAAAGAGATCTGCTTTATCAGTAGAAGTTATATATAGCTACAGAGCCATCAGAGTAGAGAAGAGGAGGGAAGGATGATGAGGTAAAGTTGTTAGAAAGGTTTTTGGCAAGGTGCCAAAAGGAGTGAGAAGAATTCGAGTTGGAGAGTTGGGAACATTAAGCATGGATGAAATTATTTTTAGCAGAGCGAAGAACAGATTTAGCACGATTCCGGGCAGAAATATAAAAAAGATGTGATTCAGGGGTGGGTTGGCTCCGGTACCTTTTAAAGGCCCTCTCTCTGTTGCGGACAGCATTAGAACAAGCGTGATTAAACCAAGGCTTTCTTGCATTAGTCAGAGGATATGAAAAAGGAATGTATGCTTCCCTGCCCGGGAGAATAACCTCCGTAA
The DNA here is from genome assembly GCA_018397915.1 of Birgus latro. Taxonomy (NCBI): domain Eukaryota; kingdom Metazoa; phylum Arthropoda; class Malacostraca; order Decapoda; family Coenobitidae; genus Birgus; species Birgus latro. Next base: position 55,670 of record JAGKTI010000794.1, on the reverse strand, counting down.
TGCGCAGGGCACACTCAGACGGCTCCCGGCCAAGGAAGCAGTAATCATTCCGAGGAAAATCAAAGAAGTACTGCCTGTGGGCCTCCCAATCTGCAGCTCCAAAGTGCCACAGGCGGCGTTTCTTTGGAGGGTCCAGAGGCTGTACTGGAGCAATAGGACAGGTTAAAGTACTTTAATAAGGTTATGATCGGAGGAGCCCAATGGAGAGAAAAGATTAACAGTGTAAGCAGAAGAATTAGTTGTTAGGAAAAGGTCAGGTATGTTGGAACTCTCTCCAAGGCAGTCAGGGATACGGGTAGGGTGCTGTACAAGCTGCTCTAGGTTATTAAGGATAGAAAAGAATGGAGATTTCAGAGAAAGGAGAAATGGATAGAATGTGTTCCATTGTAGAAGTAAGATAGTCCAAGAATTTTTGAAAGTCGGTAGAATTAGGAGATAAGTAAACAGCACAGATATATTTAGTCAGAGAATGACAGGAGAGCCGAAGCCAGAGAGTAGAGAATTCAGAAGAATCAAGTTCAGGAACACGAGAGCAAGATAGATCGTTGCGTACATATACACAACAGCCACCTTTGGCTTTGAAATGAGAATAGAGAATGTAGGAGGATACAGAAAAGGGTTTGCTGTCAGTTGTCTCAGACAGCTGAGTCTCAGAAAGAAAGAGAAGGTGAGGTTTAGAGGAGAAGAGGTGGTGCTCAACAGAGCGAAAGTTAGAGGAAAGGCCGCGAATGTTACAGAAATGAAGGAGTGAGTCAGACAGTGGTTCCAGGCAGCTCCGAGAGTCGTCACTGGGAGAGGGGCGGATGGTGGGGGCATTTATGGTCCACCCCCCCTGGGGACTCCGAGGCACGGTTATCATTAGCTATTTTTTTGGATTTTTTTGAAAAGGAAGTGTAGTGTGTAGCGTTTATGTAGTTTGGTGTTGACAGTTAGAGAAACTTGTATTGGAGAGCATGCTGGTCTACTCTCTGTGTTACTGAGACACTGAAAAAGTTCAGCAAAGGGGGATGGTCAGGAACAAGTCCTGAGGGCTGATGAAATGGGAGCTCCAGCTCTCTCTCTCATCAGCTTTCCATCCTCCTTGGGAGTACTGCCCTGCTCGACTGGTGCTACAGTCTCCTCACCTCAAAATCATCATTTTTGGATTAAAATTAAATGAATTCATGCTTTGTGCCAATTATTTATGTGACTGGGGTCTTAAGTGCTATGCATGTCCAGTAGGGAGGTAGGTAGGTAGTTTTCTGATTTAGGTTAGGTTAGGTTAGGGTAAAGAATGTCCGGTGCAGCTGATGAACAGTGAACACCTTTGCCATACCTAACTCTTTTTCTGGTAAAAATTTGTTTATTTGATGCTTTGTATCCCATATTTTAGTGCATAAGATGTGAGAAATGATGATTTTCATAGTGATTGGCACGTCCGATACTTATTTACACTAAGCTGCCAACTCATGAACATCTATGCCTTACTTACCCCAAAATCATCATTTTTGGGTTAAAATTCAATGAATTCATGCTTTGTGTCCATTGTTTAATGCATACGGTGTGAGAAAGGGTGATTTTCATAGTGATTTCCATGTCTGATACTTGCTGGCAAGTTGTGAGCACCTATGCCTTACTCACCTCTAAATCATCATTTTTTGGTTAAAATTCAGTTAATTCATGCTTTGTGTGCATTATTTATGTGAAAGGGGACTTAAATAAGTGCTATGCATATCTGGTAGGGAGGTAGGTAGGTGGTTTTGTGGTTTAGGTTAGGTTAGGTTAGGGTCATGAATGACCAGTGCTGAAGCTTCAGGGCCACTATCTGGACAAGACCACTTTCCGGTCATGCCTTTGGCTCTATTACGTTGGATAGTGGGAAGATTACTGTAATCTTGTATTATGTCTGTCTGTGCACCGGTGTAGAAAACTATGTCCTAGAGCCACACATAACAAAGATTTTGAATCCAAAACGGTACCTTTTGCTGGGTATATACTGGCGAAAAGAAATATTGCCTCTCCACAACACGAGACTCTCGTCTATGACAAGGTCTCTATAGGGATAAAATGAGGAACGGAATGTTTGCCATAGGTGATTAGAAACCAACCTAATTTGCCTCATCTTATCTGTGTCATTTACATTGGCAGGATCATCAGCATCGTAAAAGTGGAGGCAGCTTAGAATTTGCTGAAAACGATTACGGCTCATGATCTTGCCAAAGATCGGTGTCTGCATGAGAGGGTCCATAGTCCATTATGACGGAATTCTGCTTTCACGTAAAATACGCATCATAACTACCAGGCAAATAAATATGAACATCTCTGACAGGGAAACAGGGTAATCGTAAATGATCGAATGCCTGCTCCTAGTGCCCAGTCTTTCACTCTCACGTCACTGGCTCCTTGCAAACCTGTTGGTTTGTTCTACAATCTGCTGGACAAAACTCTCACCGAAAAACAGGTGGAAAAAATCCAGCCTACTTGAGCCACGGTGAATGCTAGGAGCAGTGCAGCCTGCTTGTCCCTGCTCAGTGAAGGGGTGAATGATGGGAGAAAAATCACTCCCATCTTCCCAATTCCACGTCACATCACCCCCATCGTCGCCTTCGTCGGGGTGGTGAGGAGATGATTGTGGGGCAGGTTGGGGAGGAGGAGAGCGGAGGGCTTCCCCACTCGCACTCCTCTTCCCTCGTCCTTTACCCTTACCCTTATGACCTTGGGGAACATCAGGGGGCTGTGGGGAGGAAGTTCGGGAATATTGGGAGCATAAGACTTGCTGGGGAGTGGTTCTTCCTCACCTCCCAGCTCCATCCCCACACCACGTGATTCACCCCGTTGACTCACCGCCGCACCTCGTGAACTACGCTGCCTCACACCACCACGTGAGCGCAGTGACTCTCTCCCACCACTCTCCCTTTCATTAACCACCCCAACACTTTCCTTTTCACTTCTCATGCCCTCTACACCACTTCCAGCCTCCCCAAACAAGACACTAGGCCAATACCTGAGTGTATGACGTGCTGTCCTCTCGGGGCCGGGATGGGTGATGATCTCGCAACCTTACCACGTGGCAGCATGTCTCATGGCTCTCTCCTCGTCCTCGCTTTCCCCCTCAGCATCACGTAGGGGCTCGAGAAAGGTTGTAGCACGATGTTTTGGTGCTGGCTGGCCCTCTCAAGCGGCGCAATATGTTACGTAGTGCTGCTTCCTCAGTGATGAGACCTCCTCATCACTGCTACTACTTTCCTCCTCTTCTGGCTGGATGTAGTCTTTGTCCGCCTCCTCGTCATCGAGGGGCGAATCACTGTCGCCTGTGAAGGCATCCAGGGCGGCTTGGATTTGCTGTTCAGAGAGACCTCGGTGTGCCATGTCTGACCTGGGTCACTGCTGAGAGGTGAGTGAATGAGGTGCGGTCGCACGCAGGTTACAAGGGGTCACCGAGTGTCCTTGCCTGGTGGCAGATAGGGGAAGGTTGTCCACGCCTACGTACCTAAAATCAAGCGTGAAATTTGAAATTTGTGCAAATTATGAACCTTGCAATTGCACGATGCACCAGTATGTCAATGGGTGTAGCTGTAACAAAACATTGCGAGGTACCCGTACGTCGACAGAACGCCTCGGGTTAAAGAAGAGACTTTGTGGTTCGTCAGAGCCGATTCCTCCTGATTCATTTTGTTCATCCAATACTGACAGGAACATAAACCTTATGTGTTTATAATGTAAGGCTTAAATTGCCACGTTAATATGAATTAATGGACGCCCAAAACAACACAGCCTGTGTTAACGATAAACAACTGTATGTCCATGTAACACAAGGCCCAACTTGCAGTGCATATGTTGCATAACAGCTTACAACAGGATGAAATGGTTGGAAGGTATACTGGAGTATTGTATGTTAATGATTTGTTGGTGCTTAATACAGAGGTGTATGATAGTATTATTATGATCAATACATGACGGATCATTTTATCTTTATGTTGGTTAACAATGGGTGGGACTGAGGGACAAGAGGGTATGAGAGGCATTTGGTGGAGACAGGGATCCAGAAAGAAGGGTGGTGGGGGTGGGAGCAAGAATGTATGGGGAAAGACATTATATCTCTCAACAGTTGCTGTTCACTGTACTATACTTATTTGTTTCATCATTCATTCTTTCATCATCCAATCCTGTGTTGCCCCATGAGGAGCATAGAAGGCTGGGGCTAGGCAATTTGGTGCTGACATTCAAGATGAGAATGATCAGCCTCACTAATCCCTGAGTGGCATTACGTGAACAATAAACCCCAACCTCCCCTTGGATATAAACCTGCACCGGCTCAGTCCGATTGGAGCACCGTAATTACCCACTAATCCACCAGGCGCCATAATTTGGTTATACGGTTACCACTCAGCATAGTAGTGGTTTCCTGGTGTACAGGAAATCATTTGGCTTGTCACTCAGTGTAGGGTCACCCTTAGGCAGAAGAACGAGGAAAGAATGAAGGAAAGAAAGACAGAGGAGGGAGTGTAAAGTCACCCATAGGCAGAAGGAAGAGGAAAGAATGAAGGAAAGAAAGACAGAAGAGGATGGAAGGAAGAGAGGAAAGGGCAGACACCCAAAGCAGCACTACAAGTGAATGGATGGTGAGCGCCCCCACCTACCACGTACTTATTTGTTACATTATAATATAGGAAGTAAGTATATAAACAATAACACAATACATTGTAGGTCTTCTTTCATTTTCGTGCCTTTCTTATATGTTGTGGATAACAGCACAGTGTTACACATTAAATTCCTTTATATGCTTACCCCTACTGGTTCTGATTGTCTATAAAAAGATGATCCACTTACTTGATGTAGTGATGCCTGCTTCTTCCTTAGCCTTTATCATTCTTTTTCTGTGCCTGCCCTCCTCTCTTCCTATTTCTCCCATCTTTCCTGTCACTTCTTACTGTTTTTCTTTCCTTTACAGATGGCTTTACATTGAGTGTCAAACCAAATGGTTTCCTGTAAGCCAAGAAACCATTTACAACTCTGGGTGGTAACCATATATCGAAACCATACATGTTCCCTACATGTCAGCAAGTGGGTTGGTGGAGGGTTAGTGCCCCTCCCCATAAAACAAATAACTCAAAGTCAAATGGCCACCCCTTACGGGATTATGGTGTCTGGCAATAGACAGATAGATGAAACATTGCAACATCACAAGGTTTGGCCATTCCACATCTATCCAACAACACTTACACTGGGGGAGGATCACGTCATATTTCTTCAGTACTGTAATAAGATAAACGTATACTACATATTCAAAAAATTATCTTTTTCTTTTCCTCCATGCAGTATTGTTTCTTTGGCTTGCCACGCATGTATTGTCTGGCCTTTTCGGTCACTTTTACATTACCAGCACTTCCTGTTTTTTGCCTGGGCCACCACCACCACTTGGGCCAGCCCCCAAAGTTGAAGCCATGATATTAGAACACTCAGTAGCCAGACAATAAATGGAAGGTCACAAAAAACTTTAACAATGGCGAGAGACTGTGACAAGTCGAATGAATGCGCGTTGTGTGGATAAACAAACAATCTTCTTCTTCTTCTTCTTGGGGTAACTGTGGGGAGGTTCACCTTCCACCCGTCAGTATCGCCTAGATACCGGCATTCCCCCAAGAGAAAAGTAAAGGTAAAGGAAAAATTTAAAACTGTAAAATTTGGTGTGGATGGCATACTGAGTGAATCTTTCCATTTGAAGGTTGGATTGAAACAAGGATGTGTCATGTCTCCATGGTTGTTCAATCTGTTTATGGATGGGGTTATAAAAGAGATACATGGTCGGGCAGTGGATGTTGGAGTGGCCCTAGTGAGAGAGGGCAGTGTTTGGAAACTACCTGTACTGTTGATTGCAGATGATACTGTGTTGTTGAGTGAAGATGAAGGGGAGCTGCAAGGCTTGGTAGATGAGTTTGGGAGAGTGTGTAAGAAATGGAATCTAAAGGTGAATGTGGGGAAGAGTAAAGTGATGGTCTTTGAGAGAAGTGAAGCCAGTGAGTGTACAGTGAGATTGGATGGGAAGGAAATGGGGAATGTGAGTGAATTTAAGTACTTGGGCAGTGTGATGAGTAAGGATGGAAGTCTGGAGGGAGAAGTCCTCAAAAGGGTACAGCAGGAAAGGAAGGTTGCTGGTTCGTTGAAAGCAGTGATAAGAAACAGGGAGGTGAGCATGGAAGTGAAAAAGTTGTTACATGACAGTATTGTGATACCAACTCGGACATAAGGAAGTGAACCTTGGACCCTATTGGAAGGACAGAAGTCAAGAGTGAGAGCAGTGGAAATGAGTTATTTGAGAGGAGCATGTGGAGTCACATGGAGAGACAGACTAACAAATAAGGAAGTGAAGGAGCGTTGTGGTGTGTTTGAGGACGTGATGGGAAGCGTTAGGAGAAACACGTTAAGGTGGTTTGGGCATGTGGAGAGGATGGAGAGTGAAAGACTGACGAGGAGAGTGTATGTGAGTGATGTGGAGGGGACGAGAGGGAGGGGGAGGCCGAGGATGAGATGGAGGGATGGAGTGGAGAGGTATATGAGAGAGGGGTGTGTGAGTTGGGAGCGTGGTAATGAAATGGCAGGGGACAGAGTGACATGGAGGCGATTTGTTTGTGGCCACCCCGTTCGGGATTGAGGCGTCTGGCAATAGATAGATAGATAGAAAATTTGGTAGTTGGAGATTAGCCATAAGAAAAGCTTAAGATACGTACTTTCACTCCACATAGGTCAGTGAACTGAATGACGATAGTTGGTTAGTTTAAAGATTTCCTTCACCTATAGTGAAGACTGGGCCATACATTAGCCCGGTCAGTGGGGTGTTGGCTGATTAAAATAACAGTAAGGGGGAAGACAGGGCCTGTGGAATGCCCAGCACACATGCCCTGTCTTCTGCTGGCTTTGTGGTGTGTGTGAAGGATGATATACTCGCACTCACTATCAGTGTTACCAGCTTGCTACGTGTTAAATGCCTAGCGGATTTTCGCTAACCGAGCAGCATTAATCGTTATGAGAGTTTCATTCTTGTCGCTATCCATGGATTCGCTACCCAAAAAAACGCTACCTTAGGGGCTCCACTGTACCGCTATGAGATAGTTTCATTCTTGTCGCTATCCATGGATTCGCTACCCAAAAAAACGCTACCTGAGGGGCTCCACTGTACTTCCTCCAAAAGTCCCAGGGACCCCATCTCCTGGTTGCAGTCTGGGTGTTCGAGGTAGTCCAATATGAACTTGACATGTTCCCGGAGTGCACTCAGCTTTGGGATGGCTGGAGTAGTGGCACGCTGAGAGGAGTCCACATCATCATCGCTGTCCTCATCGGAATCAAAGCTGGGTACTTGTACCAGCAGCTGAAGATGCAATCTCGATGTCAGACATAATCTGATACCCAGGATCACCCTCGTCATCATCCAACTACTCACGCACGTTGTCCACATCCACCTCGTCGCCCGCTACAGGAAGACGTGCATGGAAGTCATCCACGTCAAAACATAGGAAGTTGTGCACCACCTCAGCTCCGGAAATCTGACGAGACCAACCACTTTCTAGAGTCTTGACAGGGACTTTTCTCCATGCACTCGCCCAGTTGTAGATGGCAGACTTGATGTTGTAGCGGCAAAGATTTTTCCAAAGTCTGCTGGCCTCGTGTGTCCCGTCCCTCCCTGCGCTTGTCCTCTTCCTTGAGGACAACCATCACCTTGGCCAGGAACTTCTGACGATACAGCCTCTTCGTAGCCACGATCACTCCTTGGTCCATTGGCTGGATGAGAGCCATCGATTTAGGTGGCAAAAACATGCACCAAATGCGGCCATTCTCAGCCACCAACTCCCTGTCCGACGGATGCGCAAGTGCATTGTCCAGAAGGAGAGCCTTTACCTGGTTGCGTGGGATTCCCAGAGTCTTTGTCTGATTATCGATGACCTCCTTGATGAAGTGCTGGTGAAACCAGTCTTTGAAGATCTTGGTTGTGAACCAAGCCTTCAGAGAATGGTACCAAACAACAGGAAGGACATCCATCACCTCACGAAGGCACTGAGGCTGCTTTGCGCGTCCAAAATAATGGGCTTGAGCCGGTGCATGCCGTTAGCATTGGCGCAACACAAAGTAGAGATGCGTTGCTCGGAGAGCTTGTGGTCAGGTACACGCTTCTCTGTCTCTTTGGCTAGAGTGTTCGTGGGCAGTGAGCGATAGAATAGGCCAGTTTCATCAGCATTATAGATTTGACCAAGAGTGAGGCTCTCCCTGTTGATCAAGCCCTTCACCTTCTGACGAAACTTGTCTACTCCCTCCTCGTTGGTGTTCAGAGCTTCGCCATGTGCCTTACGGTTGGTAAGTCCATGCTGTAACTTGAACGCAAAGATCCAACCTTCGGATACCTTGATGTCTGTGGAGTCATGAAGCCTTGCGAACTTCTCGGCAGCAGATTTCAGCTCTGTACCATGCACCGTCACACCAGCAGCACGTTGTTGCCGATACCAAATCAGCATGGAGCGATCGACTTCTGCAAACCTGGGATGGTACATAATCTTATGCTGCACGTTGCGTTTGGTCTCCGAAGCAAAGTCAGCCGTATACTGGGTGAGCTTGTCCTGGAATTTCTTAATATCAAACAAGGTAGAGCGGGCCAGGTTGAATTCTTGCAGGATGCGGGACGTCGACCATTCCGCATCCACCTTCTCCAATATCTCCCGCTTCTTGTCCTGAGTTAACACCACTTGTTTCCTCTTCTCAGGTGGTGGGGGCATCATCACACACACGAGAAAGAGGCAGAAGAGGAGCAACAGGGCCTGCAGCAGGTAGGGCACCACCACAAAAGCGAGCACGTGGGTGGCCATGATGAGCGTGCACTCATGACGATGATTAGGCGGGAAGTGGGGAGGAGGCAGGGGCGCTCTAGCAGACGTCGGATGATTTATGCGCGTAAACACAGCTTTTGGCGCCGCTTGCCAAATTCAAACTTACAGGTGAAAAAAAAAGTTTTTTTTTTTTTTTGGGGGGGGGGGCATTCTGGGGTTCTGAAGACCCAAACCCAATGTCCGGGACTTGGAGTGTCTGGTTATTGGGTGTCCAGGTCTTACAGGAATTACTGTACACTGTAATCTTATGTACAGAAACACATTTCATGTTGATAGTGGTGACAATGATAATGGTGGTGGTGATGTAGACGATGTTGGAAAATACTGTACGATAGCACTGAAAATAAACAATCAAAACAGAAAAAAAGACATGAATAAAATGAAGCATGCATCACTACTGTACTGTACTGTGTACACCATACTTTACAGTACTCCCCCACTTAACAAATGGGTTAGGTTCCTGGAAAACTGTTCGTTACGTGAATTTTCGTTGCACAAGCCCAACATGGGTTCAGTGGGGTTTGGTTCCAGACTTCTGATATTTTCCCCCCATCCACTAGTATTCACCCGTCTTTGCTTATGATTAAATGTTTTTGCATCTTATGACTTCATATCCCATATTCTACAACTTTTGTACATTCAGTACATCTACATTCTTTAAATACATACGGCATGCAAGTGGATAATAAAATATTTACGACATGCATATGGAGAATGGTGGCGACCATCATCCACTCACTTGATGTAGTGCTGCCTACTTCTTCCTTAGCCTTTATCATTCTTTTTCTGTGCCTGCCATCCTCTCTTCCTATTTCTTCCATCTTTCCTGTCACTTCTTACTGCTTTTCTTTCCTTTACAGGTGGCTTTACATTGAGTGACAAGCCAATTGGTTTCCTGTAAGCCAAGAAACCATTTACAACACTGGGTGGTAACCATATAACCAAACCATACGTGCTCCCTACGTGTTAACAAGTGAGTTGGTGGAGGGTTAGTGCCCCTCCCCGTAAAATAAATAACTCAAAGTCAAATGGCCACCCATTATGGGATTTTGGTGTCTGGCAATAGATAGATAGATAGAGATAGATGTGGAGAATAAAACATTTATGTACGGCCACACTTAAACTTTTTTATTTGCCTTAAGTTTACATTAACAGTGTGGTAGTACAGTGAACACACACACATTACATTAGAAACCAATAAATTCCACAGGCTGAGGTGAATCAGCCACAGGCAAGCTTGGGAAGGCTAGAGTTGTTTTGTTTTGAATACTGTACAAGTACAAGTGTTGTGTCGCTAGAGGTGCTGCCGTCAACAGCTGCTAGTCACTATGTGTAACTGGCTTCTCTGATGGATGGTACAGCTAATCGTCGGTTTCGTTTCGTTTCGTTTTTGAAGGCTCCAGCATGCTTGCATGCGTCGGCCTTGGTCACCTAATGGCGGCTCTCCACACTGCTCGATCCCTGGCAGCCTCCCTGTCAGTCCCTTAACCCTTAAGTCACACTTAATGACCTCGTCCCATGTCTTTCTCGGTCTACCCCTCCCAACCCCTCCCCCAATATTAACACCTGTCACCCTCTGTACCCAATTATCATTCCCCATCCTCTCCACATGTCCAAAGAGGATGGGGTAAAAAAAAAAAAAAAATCGGTAAAATTATTGTTTCAACCCCTGACAGAATTACGAGTTTGTGATCCATTTTTTCAGTACAGTACTATAGACAATTCTGACACTTCTGTGGCATTTTTGTCGCAAATTATTTTTACTTAACTCTTGAAGATAACCAAACCAACAGGAGTAAAATAAAAATAATTTACGACGAAAATGTCATGGAAGAAAAGTGTCTTAGAATTTTCAAAAATACCAAAAAAAATGGATAAAAAAATCATAATTCTGTTAGGGGTTGAAACGATAATAGAACCAAAATTTTGTTAAACCGAGTCTACGGATTCGTTGTGCAAATGAAGAGTAGTAAAACACAATTTTTGATAAACCAAATTTTCGTTGTGTGAGTGTTTGTTGTGTGAAGGTTGCCTGTACTTTCTTCTATCAAAATTCTAGCACTCTGCCAAGCAGAATGTAACAAAACGTCCGTCTCATAGTAGCAAGGACAAACTTAACTTGGGAAGAAACAGTTGTCTAAATCATTTCATTTCGTTTTTGAAGACTCCCACATGCTTGCATGCGTTGGCCTTTGTCACCTAATGGCGGCTCTCCATGCTGCTCGATCTTTGGCAGCCTCCCTGTTCAGTCCCTTATCCCTTAAGTCACACTTAATGACCTCGTCCCATGTCTTTCTCGGTCTACCCCTCCCAACCCCTCTCCCAATATTAACACTTCTCACCCTCTGTACCCAGTTATCGTCCCCCAGCCTCTCCACATGTCCAAACCACCTCAGCCTACCTCTCCTCATCACAACACCAATACACTCCAGTCCCATCCTACCTCTCAACTCTTCCATCGTAAACCCAGCCCCCTCAGGCCTTGCACGCAGGGACGCACTGCACATCCACCTAATCATTGTCATTTCTGTATGTTTAAACCTGCGAATATCCTCTTTCTTTACTGCCCAGGTCTCACTACCATACAGCATCACACTCCTATCACATGCTGCATACAAAGACCCCTTAGCATGTAAGGAGAGTCCTCTCAATGTCAGGAGAGGCAACAGCTCCCTGAACTTTTTCCAACCACTTCTAACCCTAGCAACCGAGCTAACTCCAGCCCCACCTCCGGCACATAACATGTCTTTCAAATAACAAAACTCCTCCACACACTCAAAAGACTCACCTGCAAGTTCAACCCTCTCATGCCTAACAATCTCCACCTGCTCTCCCCGACATGCCGCACACATGAAATCAGGATTATCTCCCCCATTGTTAACACTTCTCACTCTCTGTACCCAATTATCATCCCCCAGCCTCTCCACATGCCCAAACCACCTCAGCCTACCTCTCCTTATCACAACACCATTACACTCCAGTCCCATCCTACCTCTCAACTCTTCCATCGTAAACCCAGCCCCCCCAGGCCTTGCATGCAGGGACGTACTGCACACCCACCTAATCATTGTCATTTCTGTACGTTTAAACCTGCAAATATCCTCTTCCTGTACTGCCCAATGTCTACTGTCTAAATGATTTTATATATTATTTTAACGATTCCTTTGTAGCATGATTATTTTGCTTAGTAACACAAACACGTTTTTATCAATTCTTCTTGTTTAGTAACACAATTTTATTGAGTTTTCTTTCCAGTACACTTTCATCAGTACCTTAGCAGAATCCAACAGTCAGTTATATAGTGCAGTAATGTACACTTCAGAACACTGTAAGGTGTACTTAACAGAGAGGAGACGAAGGGGGGAGGGTGTAGTACTACATGTCAGAAAGCCACAGCAGCACTAAAAGGCCAGCCAGGTTTTGGAGGGAAACCCAATGCAGCATTGCCATTTAATAATAATAATGTTTTGGAAGAGACAGAGTGCAGTGTAAGTCTGTTTGAATATTGGCACCAAAGTGGCGGAGGAATACAATGGAGAGTGAGAGAACATCCGCCTTCTTGCTGTCAGCCAATGAAAACTCTGCATTAGAATTCTCTCTCCCCTGCCTTAGCCAGTCAGAAATCTGCTAATCCCAACCACTGCATCTCCCCTTCCTTCCCACCACCAAACATCCCATGAGCTGCTAGGCCCACCAACTGTCAGTCCTCCCCCCCTCCCTCCCTCAGCTCTCCACCCCTTTCATATTACAGTATGTGTACAGTATAACCTCATTCTTTATGTGTATTTTATTTCTTTTTCTTTTTTTGTGATTGTAGCTGGATGTTTGATGACAACAACTGTCTCATGCAGAATAATAATGTACTTTTAGCCAGAAGAAAGGGTCCGTCATGCCGGGTAGTGTCAAAGATTTTATACTTTCTACCTGATGCCATTTCAATCAGCCAATAGCTACACCGAATAATGTGTTATGCCACGTAGTGCCAAGATGGATAATCATGAGTTTACTCTACTTTGTTTTTGTTGATTTGAAAGGAGTGGCTGATCAGATTGGTTATGGCTGTGTATGTGGGTGCTTGAGTCCAGGAGAGTGAATGGAGATTTGAGTGATGAATTTTCCATGAATGTTGGCATGCATCAGTGGTCAGTCTTGAGCCCCTTATTGCTTGTCATTGTGCTTGATACTCATTCATATGATTTCAGAAATGGACTCCCATTGGAGATGTTGCTGGCTTATGACTTAGTGTTGACTCAAGAGAATCAAAGGGAGGCAGAGGAAAGATTTAGGAAATGGAGAGACAGGATAGGGCACAAGGGTTTGTGAGTAGATGTGGATAAAACAAAAATGTTATCGAAGGCTGGTGGTGGTACTACCAAAGCAGAAGGAGTGTGGCCGTGTGCGGTTTGCCAAAAGGATGTTGGAAGCAACTCAGTCTTATGCAGTGTTTAAGATAAGTGAGTGCATGAGAGATGTAGTGGTATTCGAGTTAGATTGCGAGATAATGCTGATTTTGTGTGTGTGGTGTGTCGGGGAGAGCAGGTAGATTGACAGGCATGAAAAGATTGATCTTGCTGGTGAGTTTCTTGAGTGTGTGGAAGGATCGATCTTGCTGGTGAGTTTCTTGAGTGTGTGGAAGGATTGATCTTGCTGGTGAGTTTCTTGAGTGTGTGGAAGAGTTTTGTTATTTAGGAGACATGTTATGTGCTAGAGGTGAGGCTGGAGCTACCTCTGTGGCTAGGGTAAGGCATAGTTGGAAGAAGTTCAGGGAGCTGTTGCCTCCTCTGACATTGAGAGGGCTCTTGCTTTATGGTCAAGAATCTTATTATGTGGCTGGTGTTAGGAGTATAATGCTGTATGGCAGTGAAACATATGCAGTAAAGGAAGAGGATATTCATAGGCTCAGACATACAGAAATGACAGTGATTTGAAGGGTGCATAGTGCATCTTTGAATGCGAGACCTGGGGAGGAGGGGCTAAGGTTATGATTGAAGGGTTGAGAAGAAGAATGGGACTGGAGTGTATTGGGGTTGTGATGAGGAGGGGTAGATTGAGATGAATTGGGCATGCTGTGAGGGTGGAAGACAGTTGGGTGCAGAAGGAGAGAAGTATGATCTTTGGGAGTAGGGTTGTGAGAGATAGACTGGGGGGGGGGATGAGGTTAGTGAGTTTGACCTGAGGGATAAGGGACTGAATAGAGGGTTGCCAAAGATCAAGCTGAGGTTGCCAGAGATTAATCTGCATAGAGAGTTGCTATTAGGTGATCAAATATCATTCACTGTACGGTACTAGAGCTATGGTTGTGTGTATTATTTTTATATGCTCTTAGACCAGATAATGAAAGTAATGGAGAGAGTTCTAGAAGGTATGATTAGAAAAAGGGTGAATATTGATGAGATGCAGTTTTGGTTTATGCCAGGCAGGGGGACCACTGATGCCATGTTCATTGTTCGACAGCTTCAGGAAAAATATATTGGAAAGAAAAGGGAATTGTATTTTGTTTTTGTTGGTTTGGAAAAGGCCTTCGACGGAGTCCCTAGAGAGGTGGTGAAATGGGCAATGGGAAAGCTTGGGTTAGAAGAGTGGCTGGTTAGGGTGGTTATGGCCATGTGTGTGGGTGCTCGCACCCAGGTTAGAGTGAATGGAGATTTGAGTGATGAGTTTTCCGTGAATGTTGGTGTGCATCATGGGTCAGTTTCGAGTCCCTTGTTGTTTATCATGGTACTTGAAGCCCTCTTACGTGACTTCAGAGATGGACTCCTGTGGGAGATGTTGTATGCTGATGATTTGGTGTTGATTGCAGAGAATGAAATGGAGGCAGATGAAAGATTTAGGAAGTGGAGAGGTGGTATGGGGCACAAGGGCTTAAGAGTAAATGTAGTCTTGGGTTGGTGATGGTACAGTGAGAGAAGAGGGAGAGTACCATGTGCAATTTGCCACAAAGGTGTGGGAAGTAATTCTATCCTGTGCAGTGATAAATGGGTGCACAAGAGATGTAGTGGCATTAGAGGTAGACTTCGAGATCATGCTGATTTTATGTTGCGGTGAGTTGGGGAGAGCAGGTGGAGATTGTTAGGCGTGAAAGGATTGAACTTGTTGGTGAGTCTCTTGAGTGTGTGGAACAGTTTTGTTATTTGGGAGACATGTTATGTGCTGGAGGTGGGGCTGGAGCTAGCTTGGTTGCTAGGGTGAGAAGTGGTTGGAAGAAGTTCAGGGAGCTGTTGCCTCTCCTGACATTGAGAGGACTCTCCTTACGTGCTAAGGGGTCTTTGTATGCAGCATTTGTTAGGAGTGTGATGCTGTATGATAGTGAGACCTGGGCAGTAAAGGAAGAGGATATTCGCAGGTTTAAATGTACAGAAATGACAATGATTTGGTGGATATGCAGTGCGTCCCTGTGTCAAGGCCTGGGGGGGCTGGGTTTACGATTGAAGAGTTGAGAGGTAGGATGGGACTGGAGTGTATTGGTGTTGTGATGAGGAGAGGTAGACTGAGATGGTTTGGGCATGTGGAGAGGATGGGGGATGATAATTGGGTGCAGAGGGTGAGAAGTGTTAATATTGGGGGAGGGGTTGTGAGGGGTAGACCAAGAAATACATGGGATGAGGTTATTAAGTGTGACCTCAGGGTGAAAGGACTGAACAGGGAGGCTGCCATAGATCGAGCAGCATGGAGAGCCGCCATTAGATGACCAAGGCCGACGCATGCAAGCATGTTGAAGCCTTCAAAAACGAAACAAAACAAAACAAAACGTATCTCAGTTATCATTCTCTTTTATTTGTTGATAAATTACAGTTCTCTCTCTCTCACTCTCTCTCTCTCTCTCACATGTATTAGAGTTATCATTCTTCAGTTTATTTTATTCATTCAGTTATCAATAAGTTTACATTTCAGATGGAGCAAGAAACATATCTCTCAGCAAGTCAGCTCTGTGTCGGCAAAAGTTGGGTGAGGTATACAGGATGGTTGTCGTTCATAAACTTCAGCTTCGGGACAGCCTTTCTAACCCAGGTGAGATAAGCAAGTCAAGGGCCCATTGTTTAGGTAGGCTCCCTTTCCACTCCCTCTTCCTCCTTCTTCCCCCTTCTCCTCCTCCTCATCATCATAATCATCATCATCCATACCTTGCTTACCCATGCCAAGGTCGGGTGAGATGGTAGAGATGAGAGAGAGACCCAGTTGAATGAGCCACACTTCCGTTTACTCACCAATCAAGCCATTGAAACTGTGGCACCACCAGATAGATCAGAAAAGATTCTGACATGGTTAACACTCACCTATCTGACATTCAATCTGATGACTATCATGTTAAAAAAGGGTGTCAAACCTTTGTCACACATTTTGTACAAAATACTTCTAGCCAGTTTGATACTTGTTCCTGAGTGATTGGTTTTCTGATGCCACCATACACTGCATAAATATGTACCATGGGTCACAGAAGTATCGATGAACAAAATGAATGAATGATTTGGGACCACAGAACAAGAGTCACTGAAATATTAGTGTCTGATCTACCACACGTTCGTAGCCCTGTTGTCGGGAGGTGTCACTTATCGCCAGCTAGCAATATCCTCTTGCAGACATATAGAACATGCTATGTATATGTAAACAGACATTGTTCATGCACAATGGGTTGTTGGTAAACATCAACAATTGTTTGAATACTTTTGGTAGGCATCCACTGTGCAGCGATACTTTTGTGACCCATAGTACAAATTTATATTAACCCATTTGGTACATAGAGTAGCGATGCAAAAGTCACCCACTCGTTATTGGACGACGCAGGCTGCGTTGAACTTAATCTCACTTGCTCGTTACTGGACAACACAAGCTTCATTGAACAAAATCGCCCCTTGATGGAAAGAAAAAACATCGTAAATTAGTGCATAATTAATATTTGCTGAACATTTTTACCAACATCTAAGCAAGTACAGTAATCTCTCTGCTATCCGACGTAATAGAGCCAAAGGCATGACCGGACAGTGGTCTTGTTCGGGTAGTGGCCCTGGAGCTCCAGCACTGGTCATTCCTGACCCTAACCTAACCTAACCTAAATCAGAAAACCACCTACCTACCTCCCTACTGGACATGCCTAGCACTTATTTAAGTCCACTTTCACATAAATAATGCACACAAAGCATGAATTAACTGAATTTTAACCAAAAAATGATGATTTAGAGCATAGGTGCTCACAACTTGCCAGCAAGTGTAAGTAAGTATCAGACATGGAAATCACAATGAAAATCACCCTTTCTCACACCATATGCATTAAATAATGGACACAAAGCATGAATTAATTGAATTTTAACCCAAAAATGATGATTTTGAGGTAAGTAAGGCATAGATGTTCATGAGTTGGCAGCTTAGTGTAAATAAGTATCGGATGTGCCAATCACTATGAAAATCATCATTTCTCACATCTTATGCACTAAAATATAGGATACAAAGCATCAAATAAATAAATTGTTACCAGAAAAAGAGTTAGGTATGGCAAAGGTGTTCACTGTTCACCAACTGCACCGGACATTCTTAACCCTAACCTAACCTAACCTAAATCAGAAAACCACCTACCTACCTCCCTACCAGAGATGCATAGCACTTATTTAAGACCCCATTCACATAAATAATTGGCACAAAGCATGAATTAATCGAATTTTAACCCAAAAATGATGAATTTGAGGTGAGTAAGGCAGGGGTGTTCACGAGTTGTCAGGTTAGTGTAAGTAAGTATCGGACATGACAGTGACTATGAAAATCGTCATTTCTCACATCTTATGCACTAAAATATGGGATACAAAGCATCAAATAAATAAATTGTTACCAGAAAAAGAGTTAGGTATGGCAAAGGTGTTCACTGTTCACCAACAGCACCGGCCATTCTTGACCCTAACCTAACCTAACCTAAATCAGAAAACCACCTCCCTACTGGACATGCATAGCACTTATTTAAGACCTCATTCACATAAATAATTGGCAAAAAGCATGAATTAATTGAATTTTAACCCCAAAATGATGATTTTGAGGTGAGTAAGGCAGGGGTGTTCGTCAGCTGACTACATAATGAACGTAAGGAAGAGACATGATTATTACTGAGAAAATCACGTTTTCACAGCCTATGCACTCAAATATGGGACACAAAGCTTGAAGTAAATAAAATGTAACCAGAAAAATTATGATTTAGAGGTGTGTAGGGCAAAAATGTTCACCAGTTGACTAGATAGTGAACGTATGTAAGAGACATGGTAATCACTGAGAAAATCACCTCTTTCACAGCCTGTGCACTCAAATATGGGACACAAAGCATGAAGTAAATAAAATGTAACCAGAGAATGAGGATTTAGAAGTGATTATGGAAAATATTTAGCAGTTGATAATGTTTACTTACATCTCCATAATTGTTGTTTACTCCTTGTTTACCCCCACCTCTAAGGTTTTTACAGTGGTCATAATTGCTCTTGAAGCATGTCCATTAATCTAGTATTTAACTACACTTAATCCCTAGCACTGTGACTTTTGATTATTTAAACAAGAACAAAAATACCGCAAATGATCGGACAGCCATCCACTGTTCACGGGAGTTGAGACAGAACTAGGAGGAGGGGGATAGGGCGGGAAGGAAAGCTACTCGGCTCGCGTGGGAAATTCAAACTGACGCGGTTGGAAAAAATCGGATTTTTTTTGGGTGGGGGGGGCATCAGCCCACGATGTCCGAATAGTGATGTAACCGGATAGTGGTCGTCCGGATAGTAGAGAGATATTCGAGATTACGTGAATAAAAAATCAGGCAGATAGAGGCATAAATAAAGGCAGGGGAAAAAATTATTTAGCAACAAGTTTGGCTCTGCAAAACACCGCTCCCGCGCTAAGATGATTTTCTTTTGCGGTATGTAAAACCTACCTGAATTAACCTACAGTAAATGTTGATATACCAAAATGTAGCTAATTAAATTTCTTAAAACTCTTTCTCAGGAACAGTTACCATAAAACATATATTTCTATGAGGAAACAAGAAGGAAAGAAAAAACATCATAAATTAGTGCATAATTTATATTCAGTGAACATTTTTATCAACACCATAAGCAAGTACAACTATTTGAGATTACATGAATAAAATATATCAGGCAGATGGAGGCATAAATAAAGGCAGGGGAAAAATAATCTAGTGAAACACCTCACCTGCACTGCATCGTGACCATAAGATAATTACCTTTTGCGGTACGTAAAACCTACCCGAATTGTCCTGCAGTAAATGTTTATATACCAAAATGAAGCTAATGAAATTTCCCAAAACTCTTTCTCAGCAGCAGTTACCATAAAACATACATATCTATGAGGAAACAAGAAGGAAAGAAAAAACATTGTAAATTAGTGCATAATTTATATTCGCCGAATGTTTTTATCAACATCATAAGCAAGTACAACTATTCAAGATTACGTGAATAAAAAAATCAGGCATAGAGGCTCCCTTCAACCTCTGTCTCTTTGCTGCACTGTTGCATCTTTATCTCTTTTCTATTGCTACTTCAGTGGTCACTGCTCCTCCGAACTGTCTGCTTGCATCCCTCCACCTCTACGACAGGTGTGTAGCACCCATCTAGCAACAAACTTTCATCCCATATATGTAGCTAATGAAATTTCCTAGTTCTCTCTCTCAGTAACAATTACCATAAGACATATATTTCTATGAGAAAATACAAAGGAAAGAAAAAACATTATAAATTAGCGCATAGTTTATATTCGCCAAATGTTTTTATCAATACCATAAGCAAGTACAGAAGACTCTCGATATTCGATTAATCTTACTTCGTTATTTCGTACTTCAGTCGGACTCACCTGCTCGTCCAAAATTCGTGCTTGGATTTCAAAAGTCGTGCTTCAATCACTCAGGCCAAGTTGCGAGCACAAGTCAGTGCTCAACTGTTCATCTGTCATGCCACCTACCGGCCACTTGGTGAAGCTTGCCCTCATTCAAACGTTTGAAATCTTTTTTGTGACTACAGTACCTGTTCTTCGGATGCTTTCATCGAAGGTACAATGGAAGCTACAACCAGTGGAGGTGGCCAGGGTGGTGGTGGGAAAGGGGCTGGCCCTGGACAAAAGCCTGAGCCCCCTAACTCGGATGACTTAACACCGAACTGCCTGATGTTCTCGACTTTGAGGGGTTCAGTTGTGATGACGGAGGCAGTGAAAGCATCGACAGCAGTGGCCATGGTGATTGGGACAAGGACAAGGAATCAGGTGTTCACTGAAGCAGGGTTGGGGTGAGTGCGAGTGATGGCAGCGAGGGTGGTAGCTGGCAACAGTGACTCAGCCACCCCCTCGGAACCAACACTCTACCACACAAGCTTCATTCTTTCTATTTTAAAGTGAGCGCAGCCTGTATTTCTTGCTTTTCTTGTTAGTAGTAAGTAAATATGTACTAAGTATAAGCAAATATATGATTGTGTTATGATTTTTGGTGGGTATAAGTGTATACTTAAAAGTTGATGTAGGTTTGTCGGCGACACGCCGGTCCCATTGATTTATTTTCCATAGGTTTATCAATTCGCACTTTGACAAATCACACTCTGTTTGTTTTTTTCGGTCCCAAAACCGATTGAAGATCGAGAGCCTTCTGTACAGCTATTTGAGATTATGAGGAAAAACATCACGGAGATAGAAGCAAAACTAAGGGTGTGAGGATAAAATGTTTAAGAATTACCACGAGCGTAGAAACAGGGGGGGTTTTCCCAGCACTTGGCCAAGGTTGGGGCGGCCCACATCCTGAGTAGTTGCCCGTGGTTGGACGCAGCCTGCGTTGTCCAGTAACGAGAGGTTTAACCAGCCATATCCAAAAATAAATAGCTAAAGAAGTGGGGCTTGGGAGCCTTCATAACTCATGAGAAACACAAGCCAAAGAGTCCTGTTCATATCTGCTGAAGAATCTTGTACAATTTTCACTTTATCTTGGATCCAGTTTCCATCTTTCTGTCTCCATTACTCAGCTTTAACAATAGATTAACACTAGAATATGATGATAGCCACAAAGAATTACTTTGGAAAACATATGTAGAATGACTGTATTGTCTTTTCTTTAATTTGAGCTAGCTGCTTTAAGCCTTTCGCTGCGGAATTTATTTTCGACTTGGTTCTCAAAAAGTGTCAATTCTCCAGCAAAAAATTAAAATGGTATTAGGTAATTGTCTACAACACTTGTGATTGCTTAATACTTACATATCCATTGCCAGCACTAAAATTCCTTAATAACCACATATATTGTCAGCAGGAAGATGAATAAATAAAAGGATGCCGAGATCCTGGCCAGCTAATGCGTAACGGTCCGGTGTTTGCCGTAATATTACATTCATCATCAAGCGTTTTCTACACACTTACACGTCCAGCACCTTCTTAAGAAATAACTAATCACATTACATTGCATATAACTCACCTAAATAATCGTAAAAACCCATAAAATGGCGACACTCGACCAAGCACCCGATCAGCTGGGCGGGCATGTTTGTTGACATGATTTTTCGACTTGCCACTGAGTGATGGCGATGCTGTCTAAGATGCTGTTGCCATAGCAATGTCGGCAAGAGCCTGGAGTACTGCGCGGTGAGTTCAAACCTTTTTTTGAGGGCCGTCGACTACAGTCAATTTCCGCAGTGGAAGGGAATAATTCATAGAACGACTATAGTTATAAAACAGCGAAAGGGTTAAATAATCTACAAAAGGATGAAAACCTAGGTGAAGTTAAATTGTAGAGCAGCCATTCCTTATCATTTTATTTTTTATGCTAAATCTTTGTGAATTCCCACATTTATATCTTTTAATGTTGTTGTAGTATGCATAAATTTCATGGAATTTTCGCAAGCACTAATATCCATAACAGTTAGGTAGGGGGACCATCATTCACTCACTTGATGTTTTCCTACCTTCGTGTGACTGCACTGAATGGCGAGCCAAATGGTTTCTGATAACTCAGAGAACCATGTACAGTACTACCTTGGTTGGTAACCGTAAAACTAACAGATGGGTGCCCTGGTGGCCTAGTTGGTTAAGGCGCTTTAACTGGAAGTTACCCACAAGGGTTTAAGGGGACTTTCCACGTGAAAATTGACGAAAAAGTATGTAGTTCTGAAAAAAAAATCCCCAGGACTCTGGTATCCACCCTCTACCTAGCTGTATCTTGATATTTACTACCTAAAAATCATATAGCAACCCCCTCCCCCCCTTGCCATGCACTGGGCATGGTCAGGGATGTTGTGGAAAGCCCATTTTCTGTTGTAAGTATTCTCTTGTAATATGCTGTTGCCACTCTGTGATTATTTATGATAAAAAATCAACCTCCACATTGGCGACACTGTCAGTGACAGGTGGTGGTGGATACACACCACACTCAGTGCCTGTCAGGGTGTCATTGAGAGCTGACCTGTGCCACGTGCCTTGAGATTGCCCCTCTTTCATATTACTTTGCTAAAAACTATATATCTGGTAAGTATTGATAATCTGAACTTGGCAACAATGAGTGGGTGGTGGCCCATGATACCCTAACAGAAATAACAACAGTATACCATACAAAATAAAGAAAGGGGACCAGGTACCATGAGCAAAAAACTTAAAAGACTGCTCCTGAATTTTTTGTTCCCACATAAAATTGGAAATGGGGCAAAAACTTCTTGTTTGATTGTCAATTTCTAAACATTTTTAGAACCATAGTCATAAGTAATCAATTGTGTGGGAAGAAAAATGTGCTCCTCTAAATAGTTTTATTGCATTTTTACACTATTACATTATTATTATTGTTTTTTTTTTTACATTTTTCATTTGAAATTTTGATTTTTTTTCCCCCTCATCACTGACTAATGGTAATGCAGTGATTCTCCCACACAATTTTTATTTATGCTGTCTTGTTATGAGGAAGAAAAATTATCAGTATCCCTTCAAATGTATTTCCTGAGTTTCCATTTTTATAGTGGGCTCGCATGGCGAAAAACAATTCCCCTAAATCGAAAAAATGTTAATGAAAAAGAAAAACTAATGTGTAGAATGGGTTGAAATTTGGGTGGGAATTGTGCTGGGAAGGGCCAGTTTGACATTTTAAATTTGAAACCACATCCTGCCATAACAAAAGATCGCATGGATGGTCCCTTTAAGTCGAAGGCAAGGTTGTGGCGTATTGCTGATAACATACTGCTCCTGGCGTAATGACTGATCACTAACCGTCTATGCATTGTGTGAATAACCTAACCCAATGCCTTTGCACTCATGATGGGGCAATGAAGGATTGCATGATGGATGGATAGGTAGAATATTGATGTGCTGCACCATATGCAGAAATAAACTTTATTCCTTTTACTCCAACTTGGCCTAAAAATTACCACCTGAATGCCAGCTTGTAAAAATAGATTTCTACAATATGATGCTAGTCATGAATAAATGTTCTGAAAAGGATGTAGAATCAAAGTCACTGTTCTGCTGGTGAGCTATGTGAAATAAGCTGTAAAGGGATGGAAATCTGTGCCAAGCTAAATGAAACTACTATGTATGGAAGAAGTGCTGAGAATCTCCTTTGGCCCTTTCAGTGATGCTTGTACAGTACAGTACACTATTTACGGTAAACCCTCAATTATCCATTGTTGTAATATCCGGCACCGTTGGCTTCGCTCTGTTAAAGCAGTATCCGGCAAAATTATGCACTGTCCAGCGCCAAAACTGGACTTAACCTGTGGTTCTATGCGATATCTGATGTCGAGGTTTGTCACCTGGGTCTTAGACTGTTGCCAACTGCCACTGTATTACTGTATTTTGTCATTACTTTATTGTATTTTATGCTTGATTTTCAGCTTTTACTCATGGGAAAGTTTTGAGGATAGTGGGTTGAGACGGATAATAAAGCAATATCCGGCTCTGCACCAAATAGCTATTGAGCTGATGGGATGGGTACTATGCAGTATCCGGCATTTTGCAATATCCGGCTTAGGGCTTGAATGAATAACATCGGATAATTGAGAGTTTACTGTATATCAAACCCAGAATTTGTCTCTTTGCCCTTTCAGTTGTTGATCAACCTCAGTCTGCTAACTGAACAGACCCATCACCCATAGGCATGCAACTGCCTCTGCAGGGCCATCTCATGCAGTTGAGTGCGCCTCACCACGATGAGCCATAGAATAGTGTGAAGGTTTGGTTCCTGGGTGAGTGGCACATTTGCATCTCTCCTTCCAGTTTACAGGGGCACCATATCATGCTCCACTTCATTGGTTATGTGGTTATCACCCAGCGTTGTAAATGGTTTCTTGGGTTACAGGAAACCATTAGGCTTGCCACTCAGTGCAGAGCCTCTTGAAGTGGAAAGAAGAGTCATGAAAAGTAACAGGAAGGAAAGGAAAGAAGTAGGAAGAGAAGGGGACAGACACAGAGATAGAATAATATAAGAAGAATGAAGACACTGGCAGCACTACATCTTGTGAGTGGATGATGGTTGCCATCACCTACCACCTTCAGTAAAGATGCTACAGATGTTAGAGAGGGACATCTGCATGTGGTAGCATTGGTATAGCCAGGCTGGGAATATGCCCAGTAGCAGGAATGTTTCTCAGCCTCCTGTTGCTCAAATGGAGGGTAGTGAAATACAGGATAGGAACAGCAGCCTGCAGTCCATGGAGTTCACATCTAGATGAGCTTGGGTCCACAGCAACAACAATAATCTTGCTACTGATAGATTATTTTATTCAGCTAGAGATACCTCTTGTAGTAAACACAGTAGGTGCAATCCCAGGCTTATCTGAACATGAACCCAATGGATTGCAGGCTGGAGTTGCCTTTCATCTGCAGTTAACAATTCTCCTTTGGGGGTATAGTGAGAGAACTGAGGGACATTTATACAGTATAACTGGGCAGTGCTGCCACCTGGTTATATTTGTGCCACCTCATAAAGGCAGCCTCTCCATCACTGGATACCTCTTGTCCAGGAGGAGTTTACATGTAATTTTATTAATCCTTTTTGATTGGTGGGTTCTCTTGTTACCTGTTTTTAATGCAAGACAGTCATATTCAGTTTAACCGTTTCATGTTCAGTAGCTGAACATAAACCAACTGGACTGCAGGCTGAAGATTACCTTTCTTCTACAGTTCATATTCCACCTTTTGGGGATAGGTATATATCTGAGGGACATTTGTATAACTGTGCAGCTCCACCACCTGGTCATATTGGTGTCACCACATGAAGGCATCCCTCTCTAGTACTGGGTACCTCTTGTACAGAAGGAATTCACATGTCTGTCAATCTATTGCCAGATGCCCTAATCCCATAAGGGGTGGCCACAAACAAATTGTCTCCATGTTGCCCTGTTCCCCGCCATTTTGCTGCCCCCTCTCCAGCTCACACTCCTTTACTCATAAAGCTCTCCACTCCATCCTTCCACCTCATCCTCAGCTTCCCCCTCCACCTCACTCACGTACACTCTCCTTGTTAGTCTCTCGCTCTCCATCCTCTCCACATGGCCAAACCACCTCAGTGTATTTCTCCTAACGTATTCTATCACATCCACATCCACACAACAAAGCTTCTTCACTTCCTCTTTTGTCAGTCTGTCTCTCCATGTAACTCCACATGCTTCTCTCAAATAACTCATTTTCACTGTTCTCACTCTTGACTTCTGTCCATCCAACAAGGTCAAAGCTTCACTTCTGTACGTTAGAGTTGGTATCACAATACTGTACTGTCATGCAGTGACTTACAGTATTTACTTTCATGCTCAGATCCCTGTTTCTTATCACTGCTTTCGAAGAACCAGCAACCTTTCTTCCCTGTTGTACCCTTTTAAGCAGTTCATCCTCCAAACTTCCACCCTTACTCATCAGACTACCCAAGTCCTTAAATGCCTCACATTTTCCATTTCCTTATCATCCAACCGCACTGTGCAAGTAGTGATGTCATTTCTCTCAAAGACCATAACTTACTCTTCCCTACATTCATCGTTAGATTCTGTTTCTTACACACTCTCCAAAACCAATTCACCAACTTTTGCAGTTCCCCTTCATCTTCACTTAACAGTACATCATCATCTGCAAAAAACAGAACAGGAAATTTCCAAACACTGTCCTCTTTCATTAGGGCCTCTCCAACATCCACTGTTGTATCTTATATCTCTTTTATGACCCCATCCATATACAGATTGAACAATCATGGAAACCTGACACATCCTTGTTTCAATCCAACCTTCAGATAAAAAAATTCACTCAGTTCACCATCCGCACACACTGCAGCCTTAGTACCCTCGTACATACTCTTCTTAGCATTCAGCAGCTTCCCATATATTTCATATATTGTTTTCCACATTTCCTGTCAATCCACACTGTTATATGCTTTCTCCAAATCCATGAAGGCCATTTACTACTTCTTTCCCTTCTCTAGAAACTTTTCTACTTAAGACCTAAGGATGAATATCTGCTCTACGAGGTTTGTTCAGAAAGTTTTTTCTTTTTTATATGCAAGAAGGAAGGATCCAAAGGCTAAGAGCCCACAGACCATTCCTTCCAAGAAAAGAAACAAAAACAATACAAAAGAGAGTCAAATTCAAGATCCATTCATTTCGAGATGCTTGGACACACTGCGTTTGAAAGATTGGAGATTATAGAAGGTCGGAAGTACAGACAGAGGAAGACAGTTCCAGAGTTGACGCGTTGCATAAATGAAGAACTGGGAGTAACTGTTAACTCTTGCATTAGAGAGTTGGACAGAAAAGGGATGGGAGTTTGTTGCTAGACGGGTGCTGCGTTTCCGTCATAGAGGTGGTGGGATGCAAGCAGACAGTCCAGAGGAGCAGTGACCATTGAAGTAGCGATAGAAAAGAGATAATGATGCAACAGTGCAGCGAAGAGACAGAGGTTGAAGAGAGCCAGTAAGAGGAGAGTTAATGAGACGAAAAGTCTTTGACTCCACCCAATTGCGAAGAGCAGGATGTGGGGAGCCTCCCCACACATGAGAGTTGTCCTCTACACAGGGGCAAATAAAACCCATGTATAAAGTCAACAACTGTGCAGGGGTAAAGAAGGTACGGAGTCAGCTTAGCACACCTAATCTCTTGGAAGCAGATTTTACAAGAGATGTAATGTGATTGTTCCAAGATAAGTCCCGAGATAATGAAACCCCAAACATGGTCAAGGATGATGCAGGATTGAGCTGGATATTATTAAACATTAGTGGGTACTCTTGTGGAAGATTTTGTCAGGTTGACAGGTGTAAGAATTGAGTTTTTGATGCATTGAAAATCACAAGATTATTTTTACCCCAGTCAGAGATACAAGCCAAGTCAGACTTTAGGTGTGCCATAGCTTCATCCCTCGTTTGTTGAAGTAATTGCTGAGATGGACATTGCATGAACCGAATGGAAAGGTGAAGGGCGGAATCATCATCATGTGAATGGATAGGGTTAGATGTACAGCTTAGGTCATTGATGATTAAAAGGAAGAGAGTTGGTGATAGGAGAGAACCCTGAGGAACACCACTATTGATAGATCTAGGAGAAGAATTGTGGCCATTTACAACAGCAGCTACAGAATGACCAGAAAGGAAACTACATGAAGGCATAGATAGAAGGATAGAAACCTTAAGAGGGCAGTTTGGAAATTAAAAATTTATGCCAGACTCCATTGAAAGCCTTTGAGATGTCAAGTGTAATGGCAAAGCTTTCGCCAAAGTCCCGAAAGGAGGATGACCAGGAGTCTGAAAGGTAGGTGAGAAAATCACCATTGGAACGCCCCTGACGGAACCCATACTGATGATCAGAGAGAATGTTGTAATAGGAAAAATGCTTTGAAATTTTTGTGTTAGAATGGACTCAAAAACTTTTAATCAACAGGATGTTAAAGCAATTGGGCCATAGTTAGAGGTTTGGGAATGGTCACCCTTCTTTGGGACTGGCTGAATGAGAGCAAGCTTCCAGCAAGAAGGAAATGTACAAGTTGACAAAAGCGAAAGAGTTTACCTAGGCAGGGTGTAAGCACAGAAACACAGTTCTTGAGGACAACAGGAGGGACCCCATCAGGTCCATATGCCTTGTTAGTATTGAGGCCAGTGATGGCAGAAAATATATCGATTGAAGAAATTTTAATGTCAGCCATGAGGAAGTCAGAGGGGGGAAGTGATAGAGGAACAGCTAGAATCGTCTTGGAATTGGAGGAGAAAGTGTGAGTGAAGAAATTTGCTTTATCTGTAGAAGAAATAGCTACAGAGCCATCAGAGTAGAAAAGAGGAGGGAAGGATGATGAGGTAAAGTTGTTAGAAAGGTTTTTGGCAAGGTGCCAGAACGAGCGAAAGGAATTCGAGTTGGAGAGTTGAGAACATTTAGTACGGATGAAATTATTTTTAGCAGAGCAAAGAACAGACTTAGCACAATTCTGGGCAAAAACATAAAAAAGATGTGATTCAGGGGTGGGTTGGCTCTGGTACCTTTTAGGCCTTCTCCTTTGTTGTGGACAGCATTAGAACAAGCGTGATTAAACCAAGGCTTTCTTGCATTAGTCAAAGGATATGAGAAAAGAATGTATGCTTCCATGCCCGAGAGAATAGCCTCTGAAATGTGCGAGGCACACTCAGATGGCTCACGGCCTTGGAAGCAATAATCATTCCAGGGAAAATCAAAGAAGTACTGCCTGAGGGTCTCTAAATCAGCAGCTCCAAAGTGCCACAGCCGACATTTCTTTGGAGGGTCCACAGGCCGTACCGGAGCAGTAGGACAGGTTAAGGTAATAAGGTTGTGATCAGAGGAGCCCAATGGAGAGGAAATACTAACAGTGTAAGCAGAAAGATTTGTTGTAAGGAAGAGGTCATTTATGTTGGAAGTCTTTCCAAGGTGGTCAGGGATACGGGTAGGGTGCTGTACAAGCTGCTCTAGGTCATTAAGGATAGAAAAGATGTAGGCTTGTTTACCAGGTGGATCAGTGAAAGGAGAGCCAAAGGTGATGGTGAACATTGAAATCTTGTAAAATGGAGATTTCAGAGAAAGGAGAAATGGATAGGATGTGTGCCATTGTAGAAGGAAGATAGTTGAAGAATTTTCATAGTAGAATTAAGGGATAAGTAAACAGCACAGATATATTTCGTCAGAGAATGACAGGAAAGCCGAAGCTAGAGAGTAGAGAATTCAGATTATTCAAGTTCAGGAACATGAGAAGAAGATAAGTCATTCTGTACATGTACACTGCAGCCACCTTTGGCATTAAAATGAGTATAGGGAAAGTAGGAGGATACAGAAAAGAGTTTGCTATCAGTTGCCTCAGACAGCTGAGTGTCAGTTAAAAAGAGAAAGTGAGCTTTAGAGGAGGAGAGGTGGTGCTCAACGGAGAGAAAGTTAGAGGAAAGGCTGGGAATGTTGGAGAAATGAGGAAGAAGTGAGTCAGACAGTGGTTCCAGGCAGCTCATTGAGTTGTCACCAGGAGGGGGGTGGATGGTTGGGGCATTTATGCCCCCCATTCCCCCCCAGAACTCCGAGGCTGTGTTATTAGACACCATTTTTTTTGTAAAATTTTGAAAAAGAAGTGTAGTGTGCATGTTCTGTAGTTCGTTGTTGAGAGGTAGAGAAACTTGTATTGGAGAGTATGCCGGCATACTCTTTGTGTTACTGAAACAATGAAAAAGTTCAGCAAAGGGGGATGGTCAGGAAGTAGTCCTGAGGGCTGATGGAACAGGAGCTTCAGCTCTCCCTGTCATCAGCTTTCCATCCACCTTGGGAATACTGCCCTGTTTGACTGGTGCTCTAAGAAAAATAAATAGCTAACCCATTGAGCTAGGACACTAATCCCCTACTAAGTAAGCCCATCCTGACTTTCCACATGTAGCTCAATGTTCTTTTCATTGCCTGAAACATTTTTCAAAGTTAGTTTTCATCATCTCTTGCAGGTACTTCGTCACATTTGTCACGATCTCTTCTCTTATCTCATATTGGGAACTCTTCAGCTGATTTTTGATCTTGGGGAATAACCAAAAAGCACACGTAGCCATGTCTGGAGAGCAGGGAGCCTGCGGGTCCTGCAGGATGTTGTGCTTGGCCAAAAATTCCTGAATCAGGTGAGAAGAATGGGCAGGGGCATTGTCATGGTCCAGTTTCCAACTTGCTGCTTTCCAGAAGTCTGGTCTCTTCCGCCAATGTGCGACACAAAGGTGACTGGTAACGTTGTGGTAGTAACGTGTATTGACAGTCTGACCTTCTGGTGTGTATTCGTGATGCACAACACCACGGTAGTTGAAAAAAACTGTCAACATGCGAGTACACTTCACCTTGCTGCAGCTGTTGTGCTTTTTTTGGCCTAGGTGACCCTGCATGCTTCCACTGGGACAACTGTGCTTTGGTTTCTGGGTTGTACCTGCACTCCCAAGTTTCATCTCCACTGATAGTCTTCAGAAAGTCTGGATTGCAATTTGCCTACTCCAGCATGTCTTGAACAACGTTCATTCGAAAGAATAGATCATGACGAATGTGATGAAGCACTTGCAGAAGATAACAAAAACCAACTTTGAAAAATATTTCGGGCAGTGGAAAGAACACCAGGCTACGTATGTCAAGTCAGAAGGGGCCTGCTTTGAGGGGGATTCGTGTCCTAGCTCAGCAGGTTAGCTATTAATTTTTTTAGAGCCTAAAGTTGGATACTTTCTGAACAGGCCTTGTACACAGCCTCTTCTCTTCTTAAAACCTCCTAGCTCTTTTCCAAGTAATTCCTGTGTTATTTCCCTAACTGTCAAAAAGTATCCTGCCATATACCTTTCCAGTTAAACTTTTAAGACAGATGCCTCTGTGATTACCACACACTTCTTTTTCCTTTTTTTCCTTTGTAGAGGGGAATAATTATACCTGATTTCCAATCCTCCAGAACTCTACTTTCCTCCCAGGCCAATCTGCACATCTTCCACATCATTCTACCACTGTCTCTCTCCCCCATGCTTCATCATTTCACCGCACACTCCATCAATTCCTGGGTCTTTCTCCATTTTACCTTTCTTCATTGCTTCCACTGCGTCCATCTTTCTGTAATTTTATTAATTCATTTTGTATGATGACATTTCTTGTTTACTGTTTTTAATGCTAGACAGTTTTTTTTTTTACTTAATTCCTTCAGTACAGTAACAGCAATTTTAGTTTATCCTTTCTATCTTTTGATGGTGATGGTCTAGCGGATTGAAGTGCTCCAACCAATTGGAACCTGTAAGGAGGTCCATCTTAGTGGTGGTTGGTTTTAATTGCAACCGTAGTGTTATTCAGGGGCTGTTGAGGCTGGTCACCCCTGTGTTAAATGTTGGGACTGAGGTGCCTAGCCCAGGGCCCCCTACTTGTCTATTTATATGGATTCATCGGGATTGAATGGTTGATGGATGGCTATCCTGATTTTTTTTTCTCAGTGTAATTCATCATCATCATCCAATGCTACATTGTCCCATGAGGAGCGTAGAAGCCCGGGGCTAGGCAAGTTGGCCCTGATGTTATCTAAAAGACGGGCATCGTAATGTTTTGACATACGCTCAGGACGGGGGTAATTGGTGGGTGCGATATGGTGGGGGATTTGTGGGGGGAGAGGTGTGGAGGGGTATGGGGGTTTTGGGGTGGTGTGGGGATGGGGACTGGGTGCTTTGGAGAGGTGGGGGGTTGGGGTGGGTTGGTAGGGTGGGGGTGGGGAGGTTGGGGGTGGGGGTGGTAAGTGGGGGGTCAGGATGGGGGTGGGGGTGAAAAGGGTGGGGGTGGCAGTGGGAGTTGGAGGGGTGGGGTTGTTTGGGGGTATGGGGGTGGAGGGTGGAGGAGGGTAGGGGGTTGTGGGTGGTAGGGGTAGGAGGAGGGTGGTAGGGGTTGGGGCACTGGGGTGGTGGGTAGTGGGGGGTTGTATGGGGATGGTGAGGGGTGGTGGGGAAGTGGTTGAGGGGATTGTGGGAGGTGTGGGGGATGGGGGTGAGGGTGGGGAGGGTAGGGGTGGAGGGAGGGTGGGGGTTAGGGGTGGTAGGCAGTGGTGGGCTTTGCAAACAAAAAAGGACCTTGCGCAAGCGCAATGCGTAATCCACAGTTCACTACCTTGCAAAAGCGTAGTGTACGCAGTCTGACCAATATTTAGCTTGTGCAATGTCGCTAAGTGCAGGTGTTAGTACAGCTACCACAGGGTGACTGTTCAGCTGTAGGGAAATCTATTGATCAGAAGACTGCAACTATCTCGATTAACTTTTGAGCTGCTAGAAATTCCTATAGCTAAATTAAATCTTCTGTAGTCATATATTCGTGGGAATTACTCTAAAATATTGAGATATTTACCTAAATTACCATATTTACTTCCCTTTATTTATTATTATTATTTTCCAATATCTGTAACTTGCGCAAGTGCGCAATCTAATATTTAGCTTGAGCAGTGTTTCAAAGCGCTAGCGCAAACCATTTGCATACAGTTGTGGGAATTACTGTAAAATATTGAGATATTTAAATGAGCATACTTCATCTATCTATTTATTGCCAGACACCATAATTCTGTAAGGGGTGGCCATTTGACTTTGAGTTATTTATTTTACGGGGAGAGGCACTAACCCTTCACCAACCCACTTGTTGACACGTAGGGAGCACGTATGGTTTGGTTATATGGTTACCACCCAGCATTGTAAACGGTTTCTTGGCTTACAGGGAACCATTTAGCTTGTCACTCAATGTAAAGCCACCTGTAAAGGAAAGAAAAGCAGTAGAAGTGACATGAAAGATGGGAGAAATAGGAAGAGAGGAGTGCAGGCTCAGAAAAAGAATGATAAAGGCTGAGGAAGAAGTAGGCAGCACTACATCGAGTGAGTGGGTGATGGTCGCCACCACCTACCACTATGAGCATACTTACTTTTATTTATTATTATTCTATCTGTCTATTGCCAGACGCCTTAATCCCATAAGGGCTGGCCACTGGCCACAACAAATCGCCTCCGTGTCACCCTGTCCCCCGCCATTTCACTGCCCTGCTCCCAGCTCACACCCCCCTCTCATAGCTCTCCACTCCATCCCTCCATTTCATCCTTGGCCTCCCCCTCCCTCTCACTCACATTCACTCTCCTTGTTACACTCTTTCCTTTCCATATGGCCAAAACACCTTAATGTGTTTCTCCTAACGATTCCTATCACATCCACATCCACACCACAACGATCCTTCACTTCATCTGTCAGTCTGTCTCGACATGCTCCTCTCAAATAACTCATTTATTTCCACTCTCTCTGTCATTTGAATTTCACACACTGCATCTGGCTGCCAAGACTGGGCAGTACAGCCAGTACTCTTGGTACTGGGGACATCCATTACTGACAAATTACTTCACACAATTTGAATAAGACGGTAGGACCGGAGCAATTCGATGTTAACTTGTGGAAGTTCATATAGACAAGTGAGTAGAGCGGAGGCCGGAGAGGGACAGGGAAACAAAGGCTGTGATGTTGCCAGTTTTACTTTTATCTGCGTTTTCTCAAGACGTTTTATTTAATAATTTGATATACAGTATGACCTCAATATAACGGACTTCAGTACACCGGAATTCGCTTTTATCGGACTCGAGGAGTTACCAGACTAAACTACTATATATCGGAAAAAGTCCGATAAAGCCAGAAGCAGTCCGGACTGCCTGACCACTTCAGCTGTGTTCACCACAATAAGACAAGTAAAAGACGTTTTTCAGTGCACACTACAGTATTATTATACCATTTGATTAATGTAGTGAAGGTATAACACAGTACAATACTGCAATGGTGGTGAAAACGACTGATGCAATCCGGACTAATGTCTGATATATCGGAAAAAGTCCGAATTAGCAGGGGTAAGTCTGGATGTCGCTTTTATCGGAATGTCGCATTTTTCGGAATGACTTGGGCCCCAATTAGTCCGTTATAGTGAGGTCTTACTGTATATATACAACAGCATCTGCAATTCCCTGCAAAAATCATTAAAACATATTACAGTAATCCCTCCATTATCCGACATAATAGAGCCAAAGGCATGTCCGGATATTGGTTTTGTCCGGATATTGGTCCTGAAGCTCCAGCACTGGTTTTTCATGACCCTAACCTAACCTAACCTAAATC
>JAGKTI010000794.1:0-17020 GCA_018397915.1 Birgus latro | reverse complement strand
GATATTCGCAGGTTTAAACGTACAGAAATGACAATGATTAGGTGGATGTGCAGTGCGTCCCTGCGTGCAAGGCCTGGGGGGGCTGGGTTTACGATAGAAGAGTTGAGAGGTAGGATGGGACTGGAGTGTATTGGTGTTGTGATGAGGAGAGGTAGGCTGAGGTGGTTTGGACATGTGGAGAGGATGGGGGATGATAATTGGGTACAGAGGGTGAGAAGTGTTAATATTGGGGGAGGGGTTGGGAGGGGTAGACCGAGAAAGACATGGGACGAGGTCATTAAATGTGACTTAAGGGTTAAGGGACTGAATAGGGAGGCTGCCAGAGATCGAGCAGCGTGGAGAGCCGCCATTAGGTGACCAAGGCCGACACATGCAAGCATGTTGGAGCCTTCAAAAACAAAACAAAACGATGTACAGCATGATGAAAACAGGTTAGGCATGAAGTTAGGGTACTTACGAACAAAAAGCGGCCGTCCTTATGTAATAACCCACTCTATCATATCAGACTCTGACAGGAAGACGTTGCACCTGACACACCTTTCCAGTTGAGAATCACCAGCACTTCTCACCAACACTTTCACCAAGTTTTTTTTTTTTTATAACTGGAATAACATCACTTCACTGCACTGTACACAACAGTAAATTCCCGTGTGGTCTAGTGACGATCCCTGGAGAATTTAGTCGCTGTCAGAGTCTGAGATGAGCAGACGGAGGCGGCGTAGGGGCATCTTGGTGCAACGTGGTGATACACTATCCACTACAGAGGACTCCGAAGATAGACGCAAACTAACATCCAGTGGTGATTCAGCCGTGCCTGATGTGCTGGGCTGTGGATCGGAGCTAGAAGGCCTGTCTTCGTGAGATGATGGTGTGGAGCGAGAGTGGACGACGACGGGGTTGACTGACCTGAAAAAACTCTCAATGGTTGATTGACATAGATGACGACGATTTTGACGATTAATGATGCGTTGCCTGAAACCTCGCACTTGACTCGCCAGTTCCAATGACCCCATCTCTCTGTCGCAGTCCGGGTGTTCTAGGTAGTCAAGGACGAACTCCACATAGTGCCGGATTGTGCTCAGCCTGGGGATCGTTGGGGCAGTTGCAACCTGTGAGGAGTCTGCATCATCATCGCTGTCCTCGTCAGAATCTTCCTGCTGGGTACAGCAACAGTAGATGCGATCTCGGTATCAGACATGATCTGATACCCAGGATCGCCCTCGTCATCATCCAACCACTCGCGCACTTCGTTGACATCCACATCGTCTCCACCCGTACGAAGCCTTGCATGAAAGTCATCCACGTCAAAACCCAGAAAATTGTGCACCACGTCACTTCCACGAAGTAGGCGAGACCAACCATTTTCTAAAGTCTTGATAGAGACTTCATTCTATGCATTTGTCCAGTTGTAGGTGGCAGACTTGAGGGTGTATCGGCGAATGTTTTTGAGTGTTTTTTGTCCTCGCATGTCACGTCCTTCCCTGCGATCGTCCTCGTACACAACCATCACCTCGTCCAAAAATTTCTGTCGGTATAGCCTCTTCGTTGCCACAATCACTCCCTGGTCCATTGGTTGGATGAGAGCAGTTGTATTAGGTGGCAAAAACAGACACCTGATGCGACCATTCTCTGCCACCAACTCCTTGTCTGACGGATGCGCAGGTGCATTGTCAAGAATCAGGAGGGCCCTTACCTGGTCTCGTCGGATTTTCAGTGTCTCCGTCTGATAACGAATGACCTCCTTAACAAAGTGTCGGTGGAACCAATTCTTGAAGATCTTGTGTGTACCAAGCCTTCAGAGAATGATACCACACGACAGGAAGGGCATTCATTAACTCACGAAGGCACCTAGGCTGCTTTGCACGGCCTACAATAACGGGCTTGAGCCGGTGCATGCCGTTAGCATTGGCAC
Organism: Birgus latro; assembly: GCA_018397915.1. Classification (NCBI taxonomy): domain Eukaryota; kingdom Metazoa; phylum Arthropoda; class Malacostraca; order Decapoda; family Coenobitidae; genus Birgus; species Birgus latro. The sequence goes on along the minus strand of JAGKTI010000794.1, from coordinate 15,108 downwards.
AGCACAAAGCAGACACACGTTGCTTCGAGAGCTTGGGGCCAGGTAAACGCTTCTCTGTCTTCTCAGCGAGAGTGTTTGTGAGTATTGAACGATAAAATAGGCCAGTTTCGTCAGCGTTGTAAACTTGACCAAGAGTGAGGCCCTCCCTATCAATCAAGCCCTTCACCTTCTGCCGAAACTGTTCTACTCCTTTGTCACTAGCGTCCAGAGCTTCACCATGGGTCTTACGGTTGGTAAGTCCGTGTTGTAACTTGAACGCGAAGAGCCAACCTTCAGATGCCTTGAAGTCTGGGGCGTCGTGTAGCCTTGCGAACTTTTCAGCAGCAGCTTTCAGCTCCATTCCACGTACCAACACACCAGCAGCTCGTTGTTGTCGATACCATATCAACATGGAGCGGTCAATGTCTGCATACTTAGCAGTAAACATCACCTTCCTCTGCACGTTTCGTCTGGTCTTCGATGCAAAATCAGCCGTGTACTACTGTAGTTTGTCTCGGAACTTCTTGATATCAAACAAGGTGGAGCGAGAGAGGTTGAACTCACGTACGATGCGCCCTGTTGACCAGCCGGCGTCCACCTTGTCCAATATCTGCCTCTTCTTCTCCAGAGTCAGAACCACTCTCTTCCTCTTCTCAGGAGGTGGGGCCATCATCACACACATGATGAAGAAGGTGAAGAGCAGTATCAAGCACTGTAGGAGGTAGGGTATCACCACAAAAGCAATCACTTCGGCCGCCATTTTCGGAGTTGTTCACGAGGGAGGAGGGGAGTGGGTAATGGCGACCGATAGTGGCGTCACGAGTGTAAACAGAAGGGATCGGCGCGTGCGGGAAATTCAAACTGACGCGGTCCCAAAAAATCGAAAATTAATCAATTTTTTCCGGATTTTTTTGCATTTTGGGGGTTGGGCAGCCCAGAATGTCCGGTTAGTGAGTATGTCCGGTTATTGGACGTCCGGATATTAGAGGGATTACTGTATTTAAATCAAATATCTGCAGCCTAATAAATTATTAGGCTGTATTTTTTATTGATTATTTTTCATTAACAATAATAATTTTAAAAATATTAACCCTTTCGCGCACGGTAAGTTTTATTAAGTTTCACGGCTCATGATTTTACTCCCCCGCGCGCTCCGCTGGCAGCCCGCGGTATGCAAATTACACGTATTCTCGCCTCATTTTCGCCACCCAAACCTCAAAATGTTTCCCTGAAACTCACATCATCTTGTTCACAAATGTTTGTTCTAACTGATAAGCCAAAAGAAAAACCAGAAAAATACGAATAAAAGTACACTAGGCCGCTGTGAATAAACATTTTGGAACATTGATCTCCCTTCCCAACATCGTCGTTCGAGTGTTTTCCATTATACAGAAAAATTTTATTATGAGTTTTGATAGAGAATTTCATTGGCTTTCTAATGAGGTATGTCTGGTTGTGATGCGATTTGTAGTTTTCGAGAAAATGGCCAAAAACTAAAAGCCATTTTTGTAAAAAAAACTGATTTTTGTTCAGGGAGATATACTGCAGAAGTTTTCTCACACACCTTATGTTTTTATTACATAATCTTATATAGAATTTCATAAGGTTTCTCCTGATACCTTTTTGTTTTGATACGCCTCATAGTTTCCGAGTAAATCGCAAAAAACTACAGGGTACTCGCGGCCGCGGTGCACTTTCGTCATGCGCGCACAATAACCACCTACGTAACCACAACTTTTCATTAGAGAAATTACATAGTTATGTCCTATACATACGTAGAGTTCACTTATCTTTATCATGGTTCTTACATGAAATCGAAACGTTCAATAATTTTGGAGTAAATGGACGACAAAGATAGAACACTCTTCCTCGCCCACAAGCGAGACAAAAACGCTCAATTTCCATGCCTTAGGAATGCTTACATATTTTCGCTTGTTACGTTTTATGATTATTATTATTATTATTTACTCAAATTATACATGTGAAATATCATAAGCTCTTTGATAGTGCTCTCAGTAACTCGACATTTCCACTAGTCTTTTTGCTAGGTACTGATACTAAAGCTGAACTTTCTTCCATCTCATATGTGTATATGTAAAAAACAATACTTATTTGTTAAAAAAATATAGAAATGTAGAAACAGGTCAATGTACAAATCAACAAAATATGGCTACTCACTTGCTCCAGAGGTGTTGAGCTGCTGGCAGGAACTTGAAGGAATTGAAGATGAGTTAGGTAGTGTGTGAGTTGTGTGTGTGTGCGTGGATGCGTGAGTGAGTGTGAGTGTGTGTGTATGTGTGTGTGTATTTACCTAATTGTATTTACCTAATTGTGATATACAGGAAATGAGCTACGCTCGTGAGGTCCCGTCTCTGTTTCTCAGTAAGTCAAATTTTGCCTTAAACTCATTTAAGTTTTTAGACTGGACGAACTCTTTGTCCAGGCTATTCCACAGGTCTATACATCTATACGGAAAACTATATTTCTTGATGTCCTTCGAGCAGCTTGGCTTCTTTAGTTTCATTCCGTGTCCTCTTGTTGCTCTCTCATCCCACACAAACAGATTTTCTCTGTCAATTTTATCTACTCCTGTCATGGTCCTGAACACTGCAATCATGTCACCCCTCTTTCTCCTTTCCTCTAAGGAGGGCAAATCCAGCCTTTCCAGCCTCTGTCTGTATGGCAAATCTGCCAGACTAGGGACCATCTTGGTTGCTGTTCTTTGTATTCTCTCAATCTTGGTTATATCTTTCTTTTTGTGTGGGGACCACACTACTGCTGCATATTCTAACCTGGGGCAGATCATGGCCACTATCAATTTTTTCATCATCTCCTCATCCATGTAATGAAATGCCACTCTTATATTGGTCAAGAGTTTATATGTCTCTCTCACTATCTTATGTATGTGCTTTTCAGGTGACAAACTATCCTGGACCAGCACTCCCAAATCTTTCTCTTCTCTCGCTTTTCTAATTGGTTCATTACCTGTCAAATAATTCAATGATGGCCTCTTGGTACTTTTACCCATTTCCAATATTTTACATTTTTTTGCGTTGAATTTCATTTCCCACATCCGGCTCCAATCATATATCCTATCTAGATCCTCCTGTAGCATTTTACAGTCCTCTTCAACCTCTACCTTTCTCAAGATCTTTGCATCATCAGCGAACAGGCTTGCATAGCTGTTCACTCCATCTACCATATCATTTACATAAATCAAGAACATTACTGGTGCCAACACCGAGCCCTGTGGGACACCACTTGTTACTTCCCTCCATCCAGATGTCCTGTCCTTTATTACTGTCCTCATTTGTCTGTCACTCAAAAAGTCTCTCATCCATTCCAGGAGGCTTCCCTTCAGTCCTCCTATATGCTCTAATTTCCATAATAGTCTCTTGTGGGGTACTTTGTCGAAGGCCTTCTCCAGATCTAAGTACACACAATCCACCCAACCGTCTCTCTCCTGTAGCACGTCAATCGCCCTTGAGTAGAAGCTTAACAAGTTGGAAACACATGACATTCCACTTCTGAATCCAAACTGACTTTCAGTCAAAATATTCATCTCTTCCAGATATTTTATCCATCTATCTTTCAGGATTCTCTCACACAATTTGTGTGAGTGTGTATGCATGTGTGTGTGTATGTGTGTGTGTGTGGCATATTCTCTGTTCCTTGCACCACATTTGCGTAACACATGTGATGCACACAATAGATTTCTCCATGAACATTTGCTGCACGACGTACGTATATAATGTCATATATGTGTCGCTGTGTGGCGTATTTTCTTTTCTCTGATCATTACATAACTTTCCGCTGTCAGTCAATGGACGCAATATTTCTCGGTGAACACTCACTGCACTGTTTTATACGTATATTTCACACTGAACCACATGCAGTATAAAACACTGTCACATGATTCCATCCCAGCCTTTTCTATTATTCCCTTCCCTACTGTATGGCGTAAGAGACTGCCTGTTCCCTTAGCAACTAATGCATATGTCTATGTATCTCTATAGCATGACATAATGCCTGCTATGGTAGGTCAGTTATTTCACTAATCCAGGCACTATATGTTTCACAGATATAAGTAATGGCTTCTTTATAAGGGTAAAATACATCGTTTTACGGGCAGGGTGAGTGGAAACCCCGCTATAACAAACCAGACTCTGCCTCTATGCCTAACGGCTGATAACGGGCCCCAAAGCTTTACAAACAACATATCTATGTTCAGTAGACACAATCACTTCACAGTATAGTCAAAAACACTGTATAGTCGCAATATTTCAATAATGGCTTCAGCCTCGGGTGGGAGGGGGAAAATGGCGGATTTAAAGGGACAACACAACACAGCACGACCCTACTGTCTGGCTGCTAGTGAAGCACTGAGATTCTGTCACCACATACAGACACATTGGAGTCATTGCAGTGTTGCCAAAGTCTTACTTCGGGAGAGACACGTGGCTGCTAGAATGCTACAAAATTTGATGCAAATTGACCGAAAACTTATTTTTTAGTTAATTTTTTTCGCGTTTTCACACGATTTGAGGTCCTGTGCTTTGGCACACCACACCACATGTAACGCAAATTGCGGTACCGTGCGTGAAAGGGTTAAAATACATTATCTCTGTTGAAGCATTTTCAGAAATGCTACTACCTTCCGCCTCCCCCCAACAATCCAGCCCTCGCGATGCGCCCAAGCCTCCCCCATCCCTTGTTCAGCCATGCAGGCAGTTCCCAAGACCATGTATCCTGTGGATTGCACACTGTGCAATCCACAGGACAGGTGTGCAAGGCAGGTGCGCAAGCGCGAATTCATTTATGCAAGCGCAGCTAAATTTCCACTTCCGCACCTGCCTTTTCATGTGCAAAAGTGCAATATTGCGCATGGTCTTGTTTGGTGCTGAATGCGCAAACAAAATTCACCGGAGCGCAAGGGTGCGCAATGCGCAAACAAAGTTCATCGGAGCGCAATGCACAAACAAAATTCACCGGAGCGCAAGGGTGCGCAATTGCGCTTTGCGCAAGTCCTTGCGCACCTGCCCAGCACTGGTGGTAGGGGGCTGTGGAGGGTATTGGAGGGATGGTGGAGGGAGTTGAGGGGCAGTGGGGGTTTGGGGGTGGGGTGGTGGGGGTGAGGGTGGGGGTCGGTGGCGGGTGGTGTGTGGGTGTGGTGATAGTGGGGTAGGGTGGGTTTGGGAGGTGGGGGGACGTGACCGCTTGTGCGGACACCCGTCTTTTGGGCCCTAGTATCCTTGGATAGCATATGCGGACACCCATCTTTTAGGGGTTAAGATGAGAGTGACTAGCCACATTCATCCCTAAGTGGCATTATGTGAGCCATAAACCTCAACCATCCCTTGGATATAAACCTTCACCGGCTCAATCCGATTGGAGCGCCGTAATTACTCACTAAACCACCAGGCACCAAAATTTGGTTATATGGTTACCACCAGCATAGTAAATGGTTTCCTGGTGTACAGGATACCATTTGGCTTGTCTTTTAGTGTAGTCACCCACAGGCAGAAGGAAGAGGAAAGAATGAAGGAAAGAAAGGCACAAGAGGGAGTGTAAAGTCACCCATAGGCAGAAGGATGAGGAAAGAATGAAGGAAGGAAACAAAGAAGAGGATGGAAGGAAAGAAGGATGGAGGAAAGGAGAGGGCAGACACCCGAGAGCAGCACTACAACGAGTGAGTGGATGGTGAGTGCCCCCACCTACCACAACTCAGTGTAATGGAGGACCCAAATTTGTTTCGTTTCATTTCGTTTAATTTTTGAAGGCTCCAACATGCTTTTCGGCCTTGGTCACCTAATGACGGCTCTCCATGCTGCTCGATTTTTGGCGGCCTCCCTGTTCTGTCCCTTAACCCTTAAGTCACACTTAATGACCTCGTCCTGTGTCTTCCTCGGTCTACCCCTCCTAACTCCTCCCTCAATATTAACACTTCTCACCCTCTGTACCCAATTATCATCCCCCATCCTCTCCACATGTCCAGACCACCTCAGCCTACTTCTCCTCATCACAACACCAATACACTCCGGTCCCATCCTACCTCTCAACTCTTCCATCGTAAACCCAGCCCCCCCAGGCCTTGCACGCAGGGACACACTGCACATCCACATTTAGGGGAGGCGGTAGCTCTATCGGTAGAGAGTTGGCTTGCGGTCCCGTGGGACCCAGGTTCGAATCCTCGCTGGTGCAGGGAACTGTTTAAGGATTTGAATTTCATTAAATCAGGCTTTACTGATCTACCAGAAGACCCTCCGACATGCCGTAAAAATGACCCCGCTAATACCAATACACCAGTCCTGTATGAGACAGCCCTAGCATGTATTCAATATGGACGGTGGGTGTTAAGTGCCGAAGTGGTGACATGTAGATTGTAGGAGGATGACTGGGCCTTGATAGCAGGCTGTGAAGCCTATGCCCAGAGTCGGACACATAAAAAAAAAAAAAAAAACCTAATCATTGTCATTTCTGTATTTAAACCTGCGAATACCCTCTTCCTTTACTGACCAGGTCTCACAACCATACAGCATCACACTCCTAACACATGCTGCATACAAAGACCCCTTAGCACATAAGGAGAGTCCTCTCAATGTCAGGAGAGGCAACAGCTCCCTGAACTTCTTCCAACCACTTCTCACCCTAGCAACCGAGCTAACTCCAGCCCCACCTCCGACACATAACAAGTCTCCCAAATAACTAAACTCCTCCACACACTCAAGAGACTCACCAGCAAGTTCAACCCTCTCGTTTCCGTTTTCGTTTTCGTTTTCATTTTCGTTTTTGAAGGCTCCAACATGCTTCCATGCGTCGGCCTTGGTCACCTAATGGCGGCTCTCCACGCTGCTCGATCCCTGGCAGCCTCCCTGTTCAGTCCCTTAATCCTTAAGTCACACTTAATGACCTCGTCCCATGTCTTTCTGGGTCTACCCCTCCAACCCCTCCCCCAATATTAACACTTCTCACCCTGTGTACCCAATTATCATCCCCCATCCTCTCCACATGTCCAAACCACCTCAGCCTACCTCTCCTCATCACAACACCAATACACTCCAGTCCCATCCTACCTCTCAACTCTTCCATCGTAAACCCAGCCCCCCAGGCCTTGCACGCAGGGACGCACTGCACATCCACCTAATCATTGTCATTTCTGTACGTTTAAGCCTGCGAATATCCTCTTCCTTTACTTCCCAGGTCTCACTACCATACAGCGTCACACTCCTAACACATGCTGCATACAAAGACCCCTTAGCATGTAAGGAGAGTCCTCTCAATGTCAGGAGAGGCAACAGCTCCCTGAACTTCTTCCAACCACTTCTCACCCTAGCAACCTAGCTAACTCCAGCCCCACCTCTGGCACATAACATGTCTCCCAAATAACGAAACTCCTCCACACACTAAAGAGACTCACCTGCAAGTTCAACCCTCTCACGCCTAACAATCTCCACCTGCTCTCCCCGACACGCCGCACACATGAAATCAGCATCATCTCGCAGTCTACCTCTAATACCACAACATCTCTTGTGCACCCACTTATCACAAACACTACACAAGATGGAATTACTTCCCACACCCTTGTGGCAAACTCCACAAGGCCACTCTTCCTCTCCTCTAATTGTACCGCCACCAACCCTAGATATCATCGCTTTTGTTTAATCTGCATTTACCCTTAAGCCCTTGTGCCCCATACCATCTTTCCACTTCTTAAATCTTTCCTCCGCCTCCTTTTCATTCTCTGCAGTCAACACCAAATCATCAGCATACAACATCTTCCATGGGAGTCCATCTCTGAAGTCACGTGAGAGGGGTTCAAGTACCATGATAAAACAAGGGACTCAAAACTGACCCCTGATGCACACCAACATTCATGGAAAACTCATCACTCAAAACTCTATTCACTCTTACCTGGGTGCCAGCACCCACATACATGACCATAACCACCCTAACCAGCCACTCTTCCAACCCTAGCTTTCTCATTGCTCACTTCACCACTTCTCTAGGGACTCTGTCAAAGGCCTTTTCCAGATCAACAAAAACAAAATACAATTCCCTTTTCTTTCCAATATATTTTTCCTGAAGCTGCCGAACAATGAATATGGCATCAGTGGTTCCCCTGCCTGACATAAACCCAAACTGCATCTCATTGATATTCACTCTTTCTCTAATCATACCTTCTAGAACTCTCTCCATTACTTTCATTATCTGATCGTAGAGCTTTATACCTCTGTAATTTCCCCTTTCCAGGGCATCACCCCTCCCTTTGTACACATTTACAATTACACTCTTCAGCCAATCATCTGGGACAACTCACTCATATATAATTATATTTATCAGGTCTGTGACTAACCTCACCCCAGTATCTCCTGAGGCCTTCAACATTTCGGCAGTCAACCCAGACACACCTGCCGCCTTCCCCACCCGCATCCTGCCTATTGCTTCACTCACAGTAGCAGCGTCAATCAAAGGCCAAGGGCCAAACACTGGATGTACTGGCTCCAAACCTTCTCTATCTCAATCAAACTCCTCATTCAACAACTGGCTATAATGCTTTCTCCATGCATCTTTAATATCCCCACTGTTCACCACTACCCTTCCTTCATCATTCTTCACACACTGCTCACCTACAATGTCCCGATTATCCCTTTTCACCTGATTTGCCTCCCTAAAAATCATATTTTTCCTTTCTCCATGATTTAGATTATCAAGTAAAAGTCTCTGTGACTCAGACTTCGCCCTGTATACCTCTCTTCTAGCCGTGCGCTTGGCAGCCAAGTACTCCTCCCTCTTACCGCCCTTCTTCCATTCCCGGAAAAGCCTTCTTTTCTCCTTAACTGCGGCTTCTACACCCTCATCCCACCACCAAGTTACTTTATGTCTTGGTGGGCCTCTTGTCCAACCGCATACTGCATCGGTAACTCTCAAGAGGTTGTTCTTATGAAGTAGTCAATGAAATCTAGATATAATAAGCTCTGGAGTTTCTAAAATTCTCTTCTAAGCTGAATAAATTATGACTTTTGGTTAAGCCTCTAGGCTGTAAAACACATCAGCTGTACAATAGCCACTCTCAATATGGGGATTCCTTAAGAGGAGACACAACATCATTTGGTGGATTGATTTACTGTCTTTCTCCTCCAGGTTTACATGAATTTAAGAGGAGACATGGCATCATTTGATTGATTAATTTACTGTCTTTCTCTTCCAGACTTACTAGAGTTTCTGCTACTAGGAAATGGAACCGTTGACAACTTGATAAAGTTTGCCAAGACAGAGATACGTGAGAGTTCCAAGCCTAGTAGTATTAAGAAGCCAGATGTTAAGCCATCATCCTTTATTTCAAAGATCCTTTTTAAGAAAGCTTTGGCCTCCAGTTGTAAGGCATTTGGGTTGCACAGTGTAGAACAAGGACAGAAAGGTGTCCATCACAGTGTAAAGAAAGAGCATAAAAGTGTCCATGTTGTTGAGCAAAATCAGAAAACTGATCTTCAGAGTATAAAGCAAGAACAGAAAAGCATCCATTATGGTTTAGAGGAAAAAGAGAGTGTCTGTCAGCCACCAGGAAAGAGGCCAGTTCCATCATGTGAAAATCGAGATCCTGTACTTTCTTCAGCACAGATACCAGCTGCAAGGATTGTTACATCATCATCATCCCAACTACAAACTACACTCTCTTCAGAATGGATGGGAGCTGGAAGGATCACATCATCATCATCATCATCCCAGTCACAAACTTCAGACAGCAAGATTCAGTCAAATGCAGAAAATGCTAAGTGTGATCAGCATATTGTTGATAGCAGGAAAAGAAGCCCACAGGATCTGCAGAAGTATATGGCGCAGATTGAATAAAATAAAAATAAAGTTGTTGAGTATGATCAATACGTCTGTGGCAGGAAACAGGTGTCAGGCAAACCAAGCACTTTGGCACAGACTGAAAAAACTAGTACACAAAAAAAACGGAGCTCTGGGAATGAAGTTAACAATGTAGCGCAGACAGAGAAAAAACAACCTACAGTATCACCTACAAAACAGCATTGTAACAGCTTGAATAATGTTGGTTGCCAAGACAGTAGCATCAGTGAGGAAATGGAGATGGCTTCAGTTCTGAGCCCAGTGAACTGTCCACCACAGGTAATGTTACCTAGCACAAGTGGAAGCATTTCCGATGAACAATCTAAAAATGTTTCTTCAAGTCTGTTGAATCACAAAATATCCCAATCACCGGTAATACCTGTGTCCCAGTGCTGGAGAGGGGCACCTTCACATGGTGGCACCAGTATAACCAGTCAGCTTCACTGCCCAGTTATACCAGCTTCCCTAAATTCCCTCCCTGTGCCCCAAAAGGAAGATAGTAGATTGCAGAATGGCAGCCTCAGGTTGCAGCCCACCAGGTACATGATTCAGAGGAGCCTGGGGCAACAACAACAACAGCCAGTATCTCAAGTACATGTGTTACCAGTTATTACCAGTGTGGAAGACAAGGCCTTTCACATGTGGGCCCCAAGTGAGTTGAGTTCAAATGACATAGCTTCTCAGACTCCTGGTACTCAACTGTCTTCTGGAGCTTCCCAGACACACGGTAGAGCTTCCCATACACCTGTAACTCAACGATCTTGTTATGGAGCCTCCCAAACACTTGGTAGAGCTTCCCATATATCTGATACTCAACTGTTTGGTTATGGAGCCTCTCAAACACATGGTAGAGCTTCCCATATACCTGGTACTCAACTGTCTGGTTATAGATCCTCCCAGGCACTTGGTAGAGCTTCCCAGACACCTGGTACTCAGCTGTCTGGTTATGGATCCTCCCAAGCACATGGTAGAGCTTCCCATACATCTGGTACTCAACTGTCTGGTTATGGAGCCTCCCAAGCACTTGGTAGAGCTTCCCAGACATCTGGTACTGGTACTCAGCTGCCTGGTTATGGAACCTCCCAAACACATGGTAGAGCTTCCCAGACACCTAGTACTCAACTGTGTGGTGATAAAACTTCCGAGACACATGGTAGACCTTCCCAGACACAAGGCACTCAGCACTTTCAAGATAGAGCAGAAATTTCTAACCATGAAAGTGTAGTATGTAATCCTGGAGGCAGCACAAGTGCCAAAACTGTGGGTTACATTACAGAGCAAAGTATATTGAGTCATGTTAGAATTTACGGTAATCCTCATGGTACATGCAGCCTTGTGATGGCTACACCATTCCAAAGTTCAGATGTGATATCGGTAGTTCCTAGCACAGAGCAGACTTTACATAACACAGGAGAGCTTCCTAGACCGAGTGAGCCTTTGAGTTCTGTAGCCACTTTACAGTCAGCAATAGAAGAGAATGACTTCTATGACCCTCCATGTTCTGTGCCCACTAAAGATTCTGGAACTCAGACAGGCATTGAAAACTCTCCTGAACCACGAATTAGTTCGTTGTCTGTGCCAGCAACCATTCTAAAAATTGGTAGCTGCATCACATCATGGAAAAATGTCTTCCCTTGGTTGATATTTACGGAGTTCTCCAACACTTTTTCCTGTAGCCTGTGCCATGACTGGGGACAAAGTGGACCACCAGATGTGTTCATACTAAAGAGACCTAAAGATATTTACAGTGTTGCTGGTCATCTTCGTCGACACCAGGAAAGTAAAGAACACACAGCCCTGAGTAAAGTCTATGATGATACACTGCGGGTTTTTGGTGCCTTCATTCAAGTTGTGATTGAGGGTATGCACGGGTTCACGGGAATCAGGAATATGATTGACCGCATAACTGAACTGTGTGGTGGAACCTTTGGATGGGCAACTGATAATTTCACTACTCAAGTGGCAGTTATCTCTAGACTTATCATGAATATGGCATTGTTTATTGAAAATGAAATTCTTGCAGGTCTCTCTAAAAGTTCATTGTTCAGTATTGTATCTTTAATGGACAGAGGAGTTGCTATTGTAAGGTGGATTAATGAGAACCTAGAAGCGGAGGAGCACCTGATTTATTCCCAGGCACCCTTCCTTACGTACTTTAAGAAGAAGAATATAGACATATCAAAACTTGTAGCTCAGAGTCATCTTGCAAAACAGTCAGACTTATCCAAAATTCCTGAAAAGAAGGTCTTTCTTCGTCACCCTCCACTGAGTGAATGTTTTAAGTGTCTCCAGTACTTGCCATTATTTAAGAACATTTTTGAATGCTTTGAACTGTTTGTAAAGTTGTCCCTTGCCTATCCACAGATGTTACATCAGGCTGAGGCACTTCAAAAAATAGCATCATTTACAGTACCCTATAGCCATGAGTGTGTGATCCACACTAATGTCACTAAGTACTTTTTTAACCATGCAGATTTGTTGCATCAGGTTTTTGCCAAAATGCAAATAAGGATGCTGGTAAATTTTGCCAACTTGCGATAAAAATACAGCATCAGGGGTGTGCAGAAGAGGTTTTGTCCCTGCTTTCAGACATTAGTAAGGTTGTAACCAGGTTGGATCAGTCATTACCAATGGATTGTTCCGGTGTCAAGCAATTAAGAAGAAAAGTGTGTGCAAGACTGAAAGGCGTACATGTACAGCAGAATTTGTTACAAGAGTTTAAAGCTTTTACTCTTCTGGATATGTACTTGTGTCATGTGGAGCTGGCTGTGGCTTCTGTTGATTATCCTTTCTTACAAATAATGAGACTTAGGATTGAAAATTTAACTGCATTACATTTGCAGACTCTCTTTCCTAAAGCAGATGCATTTGGGGATAAGGACAGTCATGTTTGCCTTCAGCGCTTGCATAGCCTACGCAGAGCCCTGGGACTGAAAACCAGGTGCACTTTGCTTGAGATCTTGCAGCAGTTAGCCAGTAAGCCTCATTTACACAAAACATACCTGGACCTTCTTTCATTGTATGAAACTCTACAAGTGCTGCCTAGCATACCGTGTAACAAAAGCCTGTTCATGTTCAACTTGGCTGCTTTTGAATTGTGTTATGGCAGCCTGGTTGAGATGAAGTTGAAGCATCCTTTAATGATGGTGGTGCTGGAAGAGGCCCAGTGGGGCACCAGACACACTGATGCTATTCTCAAACTGTGGAGCAAATTATAACTTAGTGCCATATTTTGGAGCCTTAAACCTCAGAGTTGTTAGATGGCCTGGTTGTTCAGCGAATTAAAGTTCCCTAACTGGTTGTGGCTTTTATGGGTCTGCTTCCAAGGGGTGACTGGGATTTCCTGGTTGTGTAATGCTCTTCAGAGTTAAGCAGCTGGTCACTCTTGCCTTAAATGTCTGATCGGGCCTCAGAGCACCTAATGGGCTAAGACAAAATTGAGGAATGAAATCCAAACCCATTAATTTAGATGGGCAGATTTGCATGGCCATGTGGAACGTGAGAGGTGTGAATGAGGAGAGCAAGAGGGTGAAGTGGTGAATGTGTTCAGTAGTGCCAGATATGCCATGCTGGCATTGTGTGAAACAAAGATGAATGAGTGTGGAGGAGTGGGAAGGTGTAAATAGTATGAGGTCGATTGTTGGTTCAGATAGAGAGGTGAGTGTAGATGTTAAGAAGTCACTGCATGGTTTCATTGTGAAGGAGTGGGAAGGTGTAAATAGTATGAGGTCGATTGTTGGTTCAGATAGAGAGGTGAGTGTAGATGTTAAGAAGTCACTGCATGGTAGCATTGTGATCTCTACCCTGACGTGTGGAAGCGAGGCGTGGACCTTGCTAGAGTGGAACAAGTCAAGAGTGAGAGTAGTGGAAATGAGTTACCTGAGAGGAGCATGTGGAGTGACGTGGAGGGACAGGTTGACGAATGAAGAAATGAAAGAACTTTGTGGGGTGGATGTGGATGTGATTGAGAAAATTAAGAGAAATACACTGAGATGGTTTGGACATGTGGAGAGAATGGAGAATGAAAGACTGACTAAGAGGGTGTATGTGGGTGAAGTGGAGGGAGGGAGGGGGAAGGAGAGACCGAGAATGAGGTGGAGGGTTGGAGTTGAGAGGTATATGGCAGAGGGAGCAGTGAGGAGGGAGGGCAGTCAAATGGTGGGTGACAGAGCGACTTAGAGGTGTTTTGTCTGCGGCCACCCTTTGCGGGATTAGGGCATCGGGCTGTAGATAGATGATTATTAATTATTATACCAACTTGCCTAGCCCCGGGCTCCTACGCTTCTCTGTGGGGCGACATAGGATTGGATGATGAATGATGAATGAATTATCGTTTAGTGGTAGATGGGGGCACTCACCATCCACTCACTCGATGTAGTGCTGCTCTTGGGGGGCTGCTCTTTCTTCTCTTCCTTCCTTCCTCTTCTGTCCTCCTTTTCTTCCTTCTTTCATCCTCCCTCCATCTGTGGGTGTCTCTGCACTGAGTGACAAGCCAAATGCTTTCCTGTACACCAAGAAACCATTTACTACACTGTGTGGTAAACATGTAACCAAACTATGGTCCCTAGTGGTTTAGTGGGTAATTAAGACACTCCAACAGGACTGAGCCTGTGTCAGTTTATATCCAAGGGGTGTTTGGGATTTTTTGCTCATGTAATGCCACTCAAGGATGAGTGAGGCTGGTCACCCTTATCTATGTCAGGACCAAATTGCCTAGCCCCAGGCTCCTATGCTCCTCATGGAACAACACAGGATTAAATGATGATGATGATGATGGTTCTTCTTCTTCTTATCACTGTTATTATTATTTCCACATCCTTCTGTTCTGGGTGACTTTACACTCCTTCTTCTGTTTTTCTTTCCTCTTCCTTCTACTTGTGGGTAACTGTACACTGAGTGACAAGCCAAATGGTTTCCTGTACACAAGACCATTTACTACGATGGGTGGTAACTATATAACCATATTTTGGTGCCTGGTGGGTTAGTGGGCAATTATGGCGCTCCAGTAGGATTGAGCCGGTGAAGGATTATATCCAAGGGGTGGTTGGTGTTTATTGCTCACATAATGCCGCTCAGGGATGAATAAGGCTGGTCACTCTGATCTTAAATATCAGGCCCAACTTGCCTAGCCCCAGTCTCCTACGCTTCTCTTGGGGCAATGTAGGATTGGATGATGATGATGATGATGATGATGATGATGATGATGATGATGATGATGATGATGATGATGATGATGATGATAATGATGATGATGATGATGATGATTATTATTATTAT
>JAGKTI010000793.1:102882-113378 GCA_018397915.1 Birgus latro | reverse complement strand
TGTGTGTGTGTGTGTGTGTGTGTGTGTGTGTGTGTGTGTGTGTGCATTGTGTTTCATGTAGTAGTTGTTATTGCTACCGCCAGATGATGATATGCAGCTTGAGGGAGACTTGTAGAGAAAGCGTTACAAAGTCTTCCGCTATCTCTTCTATTATTATTGTTGTTGTTGCTGTTGTTGCATTTGTTGTTGCTACTGCCAGAAGATAATTTTCAGCTTAAGGGAGACATTTCGTAATCAAAGGAGAAAAGTTAACAAGGAATGTCAGTATATTTATTTTTCCCGATGTTAAAGGAAGCCACAGTAACGCTCACAGGTTCCTACGACTCACCCTGAACAGAATCAAATCATCTGGTGTTAGCCTGTATATAGAGGCAAACATGAGAGGGTTAATGGAGGTAGTTTTGATGGCTAAGCTCACATGGCTCGCCCTCAGTCAAATAAAATCATCTGGCGTCGGCTGAAACATAGCAGTAGAGTTGACGCGACCGTGAGAGATAAGTAGAGTTAAAGACACTGTTAACTCTTAACTCCTGCAACTTGGTGGCGTTTTGTTTTCCATTATTCTTGTTACCATCAGCCGATTTTATCCAGGGAACGAGATGATAAAGATGATGGTGGTAACAGACGTAACCAATGGAGGTAATGATGATGATGATGATGATGATGATGAATTTGGCAGTGTTACATATATTGCCCCTTCAGAAACGCAGGTGCCCAAGGCTAAATTACAGATTTAAGGGAGGATTGGCGAGTTACTTTTCCAATGAGTGAGATCTTGAGCAATAATCCCCAACCAACTCTTGGCTTCACACCCTAAATGGACCACATCCGGTTGGAGCGCCTTAACACACTAGACAAACAGGCATCACCAGGAGGAAAATAATGGAAATGGTTGTGATGATGATGGTGATAATAGTAAAGAGGGTAATAAAGGTACAGGATTGTAAACAGGATGGTGATGATAGTGAGAAGGCAAGATAAGAGCATATTAATGATGATGATGATGGTGATTAAGATGATGATGGGGGTGAAAACGGTAATAAGGGAGGATAATCACGGAGAGGATAGTGAGGGTAGTGAAGGGAGAGAAAATATGTGCACAGTGCCGTCCTCTCACTTCACCGAAGCGGCGGGCCGTTGTTAATGTCGGCTATGAGATACGTGACCCGGAGGGAGAGAGAGCGAGAGAGAAGCATATATGAACAGGCAGGGAAAGTATGCTCTGGCAAATGCATACAGCGCTAATATTGACCCTGAATTATGGCCAGATAAAATTTCAAAGCTCAGCGGAGAGTTTTGATTTGACTCTGAATAAACAGAAGCTGGGAATGATAAATATATATTAAACACAGGCACAAAAATTTAGCACTTATATGACTGGGACAAACTTTGTACTGTAGTCCAGGTAACATCAGATGATCAGACGATTTTTATCAGCTGAGAGTTAGTCATTGGAACTTCACAGGGAATACTGACACCATGAACGCCTTCGCTCTAGTATTCTATTCGAACTGACAGCAGAGGACTTTTTTTAATTTTATTTTATTTTTTTTTTTTTTGGTTCAGAGTGAGTCATAGGAACTTGAAAGTGTAAAAAAAAAAAAGTCACCATTAACCTTCTCGTGATCCAGACAACTCTATTATTCTATTGAAGTTAACATCAGACGATCTTATTCAGCTGAAGCTAATGTCAGACGATTTCATTCAGCTGAGGAGTCAAACCTGAGAGAGTATTGAGATAAAACTGTCAGTATTCTAAGTCCGATGTACACACACAATTTACATCAGAGCAGGAAATGATGAATTATGATGCCTGATCAGACCTTTAAGGGATTAAAACCCACGCTTCCTCGCCTCACTGGTTAGCCAGAGAACAGGACAAATACTGACGTGTTGACAAGAGGATATGCACATACAGCACTACCATTGATATACTATATCCGTTTTCAGTGGGTGGAGCTGAAGGCGTCACTCGTTCATTGACCTTCACTGTATTGTAGCGGAGAAGCTCTTTGATGTAACTGCCATGACCCAAACGTCCCTAGACTTCCAGGATATTGTATGCACTGTATGTATGTATTATCAATCCTGCAATGCAGGATGGTATTATTTATGGCATCGCGCTCTATGCCGTTGCACTATATTTAGCCTGTGTGTGTGTGTGTGTGTGTGTGTGTGTGTGTGTGTGTGTGTGTGTGTGTGTGTGTGTGTGTGTGTGTGCTTTAACTTCTAGGTTATTTGATGGATCCAAACGAAACTTCCCAGGTGAATTCATCGGGTTACTGGGAAAGTCTTCCACTACAGTATATACAATTTTCCAACCACAGTTTTTTAGAGGGGTCAGTCCTCTCTTACCAAGTGAAAAAGTCTCATGAACTGTGAAAGGAGGGCTGAAATGGCTTTGCCATCTTAGCACACATTGTACAATGGACTTCGCTGCAATGCGATATTTGGGGAAGCGTGAACCCCTCCAGTGATTCTTAGGGAGGTCAGCCCTCCCTACCAAAAATAAAAATTATCAGAAATAGGGGAAAGATTTGAATGAAACTTCCCAGGTGAATACGTGTGGTTACTCCAAAGGTCGTCCACTATATGCAGTTTTTCAGCCATGAGTTTTAGGAGGACTAGCCCTTCTTACCTAAGTAAAAATTCTCAGAACACTGAAAAGAGGGCAGGTATGGCTTTGATATCTTAGTACATGTACAATCGAGTCTCATTTGTAATGCAGTATTTGGGAAGCGTGACAACCCCCCCCCCCAATGATTCTTGGAGGCTCAACCCCCCTTTCAAAAATAAAAACGATCAGAAATGTGTAGAGTGAGCACATGGATTTCAACGAAATCGGCATACATATTGCAGGACTGGGTATGCAATTTCCATGTTTTTTTCTGCATGCACAGGAAGAAACTGCACATCTACATTATTGTACATTGCTTTACCTTGTGAAAATATCTCACAGAAGCGGGACTGTCGATACTGAAGGAAGCGATTACCTCACTCGAACTGGATATTTGATTTACTACCCAACACAGAACACCAAAAATGAAGGGTGTAAGTGTGAGCATAACGACAGACTATACACTCTGAAGTATGATGTGGTTTACCATCCACTACAATAGTGTTCACCTGGCTACATGATGTCCCTAGAGCATTCCAACTGAAGCTACATGTTAGTCTGTAATGATATGGAACTTTACAGCGATGTTATTAAAACTGGGAGCACTAAGCTGTGAATAAGCCCTCAAGTTTTTATGATAATTCCTGAAGCGCGTGATGATAACAGAACATACCGACCTTGATATATCATCGACGAATGTACAGTGGGATGCAGACTAATGACATCTGACTACTACAGCCGTTCCATAAGTGACCACAAAAATAAGTTCCTCCACATACCTTCGCCTACTCAGTTTTAACAGTACGGCCGTTAATCTCTCAAACCTGATCGGGGATAATGTCATGTAGAAAGCGACTCACATACATGACTCAGTTTCCCACCCTAATCACAAAAGCATTCCATTGTTCATGTTCCTTGGGTGGACAATCAGCCTCTTGACTCTGATGTGTTCTGTCGATTATTTCTTGCTACATCCAGACGATTTTATTAATCTTACTGAGGCATTTCGAAGTTTAGGGATCAATGAAGGTTATATCTGATCCACCTGGTTCGTAAAGTCTCTCATAAACTGAAAATTATCGTCAGGTAACAACAAAAAATAAATTATAAAATATGTCATAGGAGTGAGTTAATGATTCGAAATACACCTGCTGTTCACTTAACCAAAACAGAATATTCGTGTCCGTTTAATAATACCAGACACATGGAACAATTGTAAGCCTTTCGCTCCAATAACGTATTTTTCATTTTAATCAGACGACCACCAGACGATTATATTCCTCCTCGAAAAGACCCCTCGCACTGTATTATTTTCTTTTCCAGTTAAGTTGTTCAAGACTAGAAATTGTTTCATTTTGACTGCCACCAAGCAATTACAGTCAGCGTGGATGTTGCTTTCCATTCTTTGGGGTTAAAAACAAATTCCAGTAACCCTTGTCAAGACAGGAGCAATCTGACTAACACCAGACGGTTTTATTTATCTTTTGTTTATCTTTTTATTTTTATTTTTACTGTACGGTAACTAATGTGAGACGATTTTATTCTGCTTGGTAAAGGCGTCCACAGGTTTGTGATGCTTAGAAACAAACTCTTATGAATTAATGCCACACCATCTAGTGAGGATCTGAAGATTTAGGTGGTTGGTTCCTGTATCTTTGCAACTTTCTCTTCTACCCTTTCGGTCATCCTACTCACTTCCTCCTTCCTCTGTCTTAACGTCTTTCCTCCTGATCATCCCCCCTCTCTATCCCTTCTGTCTCTGTTACCTTTCTTCCCCATCCTCCCTTTCCATTTCCCTTCCTCTCCATTTTCCCCTCTAATATCCGCTCCTCCTTTTTCCCCATCCCAGTTGCCCTCCTCCCAAGCGGAAATGAACAAAAGACATACAACTTTTTCCTGCCAACTTCCTGCCCACCACCTCCCCCTTCCTCCTTTCTCTTCTCATATACTGCTGCCCTCATCCCCCCCCCCCCTACAATACCACTACCTTAGAACGACGACGACCACCGCCACCACCACTACTACAACTACTACTACTATTGCTGCTGCTGCTGCTGCTGCTGCTGCTGCTACTACTACTACTACTACTGCTGTTGCAGCTTCTATAGCGAGTTTATTCTAACCTGACAAAGATTCCTAACCCCTTTCAGCTCGGTTTGTGTCCAGGTGTTGTAAGACTGAAAGGTAATTCTGACTACTAACCAAGGAGACTCTTTCCTTCCTCGTAAGTCAGGGTCATCCGATTCATGCCACCACGACTTAGTGTTCAGGTTAAGTAAATGACCCAATTCTCTCAGGTGACAAGAAACCAACTGTACCCACCACCACCACCACCACCCACCACACACTTCACGACCACCACCACCACCACCCACCACACACTTCACGACCACCACCACCCACCACACACTTCATAACCACCACCACCACTACCAGACACTTCACTACAACTACCATCACACACTTCACTACCACCACCCACCACCACTACCACTACCACAAGCATCACCACTGCCGCCGCCACCACCATCACCAGAGTTACACAGCAGCAGCAGCAGCAGCAGCAGCAGGTCCAAAGTAATGCCTGCCGTAGGTTACCTTGTCACAGCAGCTTACTCGTGGCCGCCATGTGGATAATTGAAGTGCTAGGCAAACTGGCTCCAGGGATTTTGCCCACATCTCCACCCCAGCCACCTTTCATTCTTCATATACACCTTTACATATACGGCCTACTGTAGCATGAAAGGAATTGTGGTAAACGTTGAAACATACCTGATAGAGTGACAATTTACATACTCGTATGTTACGATTACCGAGAAGTTTTCATCCATCCATCCATCATCCAATCCTATATCGCCCCACAGAGATGCGTTGGAGCCCGGGGCTAGGCAAGTTGGTCCTGACATTTAAGATGAGAGTGACCAGTCTCACTCATCCCTGAGTGGCATTACGTGAGCAATAAACCCTAACCACTCCTTGGATATAAACCTTCACCGGATCAATTCGATTGGAGCGCCTTAATTACCCACTAAACCACTAGGTGCCAAAATTTGGTTATATGGTTACCACCCAGCATAGTAAATGGTTTCCTGGTGTACAGGAAACCATTTGGCTTATCACTCAGTGTAGAGTCACCAACAGGTAGAAGGAAGAGGAAAGAACGAATGAAAGAAAGACAGAAGGGGGAGTGTAAAGTCACCCGCAGGCAGAAGGATGAGGAAAGAATGAAGGAAAGAAAGACAGAAGAGGATGGAAGGAAAGAAGGATGGAGGAGAGGAAAGGAGAGACATCCAAGAGCAACACTACGTCGAGTGAGTGGATGGTGAGCGCCCCCACCTACTGGGAACAAGTAGAGCCAATCATTTTTTTTATGGGCATTCTAACAATAAACAAGTGATAAAGTTTCATAGCTTGCCCTATCGACACTGAAGACTTTTAACTATTTAAATATATGCAAATTACTGTGTAGCCAAAGTCGCACAGATAGTGTTATTTGTTTTCCATGAAATTTTGAAACTTTCTGGTACGACTCACTAGTAGTTCGTGCATCTTGGTGGTCGGGTGAGTGGTGGCGCCCCAAGCCAACACAGGCGACACATGAAGGTTACCCCGTGGCGCCGCTGCCATTACTGTACCGTCGTATGACATAGCGCAGGATTGTGTATGCCATAGAGCGCTTCGTAGCACCTCTTCCTTAGCGACTTATTATGTGTATTACTATTTAGCATTCTCTAAAATATTATTTTTATTGGTTTGCATGAGTAACATACGAGAAGGTACTGAGTATAATGTTCACAGTAATTATCTGAAGAACTGTCATCTTCAGTACGACCTGCTCACCCTAGCTGGAAGGCGAGTTGATTCCAAAAGTGTTTCTGCACTACATAAATAACTGCAATGAAATTCTGGCGTTTTGTTTGTAATTTTTTTTCGATGTAATGTTTGATCCGTTCATTACGAAGACTTATTTTCATTATATTCTTGCTATGTCCAGACGATTAATGAAGGCTGTACCTAACCTCCACAGTTCGAAAACGTTCCCAAGCTGAAAAGAATCGTATAGAGCTGTCAAAGATACTTGTCAAAATATATTACTTGATTGAAGAGGGTGAAATGGAAGTGAACTCAATAAAGAATAAACCCCTTTATGAACATACTCCAACCTTTCAGTACTCCTTATTCCCTTAACCTATCGTATCCCCTTAATTAGTCTCTATACTTTCTCTGCTGACCAGTACTCCCTCCCCACAGGCAAGGTGGTGCCGTACGTGGAGTTCACCGTCGCCCACGCGTCGATGCTCACCATTTTGGCTATCACGGTGGAGCGGTACCGGGCCATCTGCCACCCCCTTGCCGCTGCCACCACAGCCTGCACCGCCACCAGGGCAGCTGCATCATGTGTCCTGGTGTGGGCCCTAGCAACCACACTCACCAGGTACGTGGCTGGAGGGGGAATGGAGGGTAAAGGAGGCAGATGTATCCGTGTCTATCACCTGTCATCTTTACTACATCGAACAGTAAGTCCTCGGTATATGTTGCTTTCTCTCTCTCTCTCTCTCTCTCTCTCTCTCTCTCTCTCTCTCTCTCTCGCTCTTCTTAACTCCACAGTAAATTACAGAAAATTGCTCAAGTTCAGTTGCTACCTGTAACCCTGATTTGCTGTCTCCTCCAGCACACAATACCAGCTGTGTGGATTGCGTTATGATGTTTTAGAACACATCCCTGACTAATAAGAAGGACTGCTTATGACAATCATTCCAGTTCAGAACTCACATTTCAAACGCTTTCTGTATTTTTAGGGTAAGAAGTATGTGAATGGGTTGGTCAAGAGAAAGAAAAAAAATGAATAATTTCGGTTGAAACTGCCCTAAAAACAGAAAGTTGTTTTGGAAAGAGATGTGAAAATGAATGAGAACAAAAGTGTAACAGTGTAATGAGTCGTTGTAGAAGAATATTGCCAAACGGAAATAACACTTAGAACAGATGGAAAGAATATTTTGAACAAATGATGAATGGGACTGATAAAAACAAGGGGTTGGTGAATATGATATGTTTGGTAGTGCACAAGAAAGGAATGTTTTGCCTGAGAATGTGACTGCGACAAAAATGAAGACTGTGATGAAGAAATTGAAGAAGAGGAGAGTGGCAGGTGTTGAGGCATAAATGGAGGTGACTGTACTGCAGAACGAAAAACGAAATATGAAATATGCGAGAGAAATTTGTCAGAGGGTCTGGATGTGTGGCGATCGTATTGCCTTTAACCGTCAATGTCTAGAATGAATTAACTTTGCATCGAGCCCCCATCCCCCTGATAGGACACGAGAACTCGATGGTGGGTGGATGGATGATCAAGTGTAGAGTGACCACGAAGAAACTGGCAACCCCTCGAAAGTCTCATCTTCAACCCCACAGGAAAAAAAAAAAAACCTACATAATTCACTTCGTTTTAGTACGTCTCTCATCAACCGTCGCTGTTCCAGCGACTACCATTTCAAGAGCATCTCCATACATACTTCACTCATCCACTCCTGTCTGTCACTGTTTTGCTCTTCCAACTTCATTCCTCGCTTTCTCACATACACTAATTTATCACATCAACCATTTTTTCCGTCCTTGCACGACTCTTCCTACATCCCAACTCATTCATACACTCCTAGAAAAATCCATTCCCTCTACATGACCCTGCCAGGAAGAGAATGAGAGGAACTGATGAAGGTACAAATAATAATGATAGAGAAAAGGGAGGGCAGTGCGAGGGAGAGAAAATAAGAGAGGTAATGAGATAGAGGAGGGAGAGATGCAGAGGGCATGGGAAGGTGAGTGAAAAGGAGAGATAACAGGAAGAGAGGAGGACAGTAGGGGAAAGGAAGAATAATAGTCTGAGGGGAGAGATGAAAGAGGGAAGGGAAGGAAAGGGGAGGGAAGGAGGAGGATGAGGGGAGAGAAGAGGCAGGGTAGTGGGGAAGGGGAGGAGGGATCGGTCTGAGCAAAGAGTAATTGAATATGGTATGAAGGGAGGAATATCGGGAGCAAATGGAGGAGACGAGGGGGAGAAGGAGGAGAAGGGAAAGAAGAGGAGAAGAAAATCAGAAAAGAGAAGAAAAAGGAAGAAGAGTGGCGAAAGTAGAAATAAAAAAGAGAAAAAGTAAGTAAAAAAGAAAGGAAGAGGAGAAGGATATAGGAAGACAGGGGAGGAGGGAGACAAAGGAAGGAAGAAATGAAGGTAGAGAAGAAAGGGGGAGTAAAGAGGAGGAGAAACGGGAAAAGGAAAGTGCGGATGAAGAGAAACCATAGGTTTGAATCCATCGAGAGGAGAAAGAGAGGAAAGAAAGTGAAAATGATGGGAAGAAGAAAGCGAGAGAAGAGAAGAAAAGGAAAAGAAAAGAGAAAGAAGGAAGGACAGTAAAGAGAAGAGATGTGGATGAAGAAGTGTGAGGCAATAACAGGATATGAAGGATGGCGGAGAACATGAATAAGATAAAAGATGAAAATAGAAGATAGAGAAGGAAATACACGGGAAAAAATGATGGGAAGTCAGGAACAGTGTCATCACCATCATCAACACATTTCAGCTACCAACATTGTACCTGGGATGGACATAATTCCTGAAAACATAGTAGGAAAATAGGCAAGAAAGAGTAGATATCAACAAAATACCCAATAAAGGCTCCACATTTCCACTTCTCGAAGAAAAAAAAAAGCTTCGAAATTCTTGGCTCCAGCCCACAGCATATTCACAAGTATTCCCTTCATAACCATTGCTGACTGTCAGGCTACATTAGACGGCACTCTTAAGCAAAAATCATCTTCTTCCAAATTCCACTTATTCGCTGCTTTTCCTCGTTTCCCATATTTTACTTCAGCACGAATTCATTTACTTTATCACAGAGTCTTCTCTTTCTGTTGCATTGCCACCCAAAATCCCATTCCAAACAAGTAAACAGAACGCAGACAGCGCACACTTCCATCAACACCTATACTAGACAACTCAGATCACCACCAAAATTTAATTAGCTCTTCATTGGTCCATGACCCGCATATCCACAAAGTTTCACTGAAATCCATTAATGATGTTTTGAAATATCTTGCGGACAAACAAAAAACAGTCCTGAACTGGGACTCGAACTCAGATCACCACCAACATGTGATCAATTCTTTATTGGCCCATGACCCGCTCATCAAAAAAAAAAAAAAAAAAAATGAAATGAGATATCGTGTAAACAAGCAGTGGGGAAAAAAAGAAAATCCTGAACCGGCAATAAATGCATCACATTTTCTGATCTCTACGTGATCTGCATGTCTTCATCGGACATTCGTTTATAAAATCACATATCACCATTTCTGCTCACCAGACTACATATATTTACTGACATCAATTTCTTCTACATTCCCCAAGTTTCCATGCGATCCCACGTCACAAAAATGCCTCACATCCAAGCAGCAGGTACACAATGGGCGTATATTTGCATTCATTACTTTTTCAAAATGTTTTCCTTTCTCTCTCCCTTAGTTCCCCGTTACTAGGCACCTGTTTTCCATTTCCACCCTTCATATTTTCTCATTTTTCGACCTTCATTTTCGTTTTTTTTTTTTTCATTTCTTCACCAAAAAAGTTTATGTTTTGTTAGAACTTGGCGATAATTTTTCTTCGTAACTAATCATGTGGACCATTTTTCATCTCACTTAACAGCTTATTGAATTTCACTCTCAATATAATTTCTTTTTCGCTCACCTCAAGGTCAACGTGGTGTAACAGATAATGAAAGGAGAAAGGGGGGGAAAATGGAAGAAGAAAAAGTATTGGTGGTGGATTCAACGTGTTCAGGCAGAAAGAAAGAAAGAAAGAAAGAAAGAAAGAATGAATGAATGAATGAATGAA